>BQNB010033266.1:0-32464 GCA_026074375.1 Tanacetum coccineum
ATGATTTGGTCTTGACACATATTAGGTCTAGTGTATGATGTGTATAAGCTATAAATTCAGGTGTGGAGGTCTAGGAAACTAGGTTGAATGATGTGGCTACCTTTCTTGCTGCCGCGGCTAAAGAGAATCAAAAGAGAGGCCATGTGCTCTCATTTTTAACCATGGGAAGGTCTAAGCAGCTGGGTAAGCAGCTTGAGGGTTTCTAGAAGGAGTTCATATAAGTTATTTGCACTTGGAATGGTTTGAAATGGGTCAAAATTGAGTATGAAAGGGTTCGGGTCTGGTTTGGGTTCGACTAGGTTTTCACAGGTTTTCAAGTCTTTATTTCATGTATAAATGATTAAGGATAGTTAATATATGTAGCCATGGTTTGATATAGGAAGGATTAGCAATTGGTTTGGGTTAAAACGGATTAGAATTGAAGAAATGAGGTCATGGGTTTGATTAGGGCACGTTTAGGGTTTTTCTTGGTTTATATTTTGCATACTTTTGATTAGGAATGATGGAATATAGATTCTAGAGCTTAAATAAAGTATTATAAATGAATTTTGATCATTGGTTTTAGTTAAAATGGGTTGAAATTGAAAGAATAAGCCGTAGCTTGGAATTAGGGTTCATATAAGGCTTTTAGGGTTTTCTAGCTTTGTAATTCTCGTACATTGTTGAAGAAAGGATGGATAATGATGGATAAAGGTTTGTAAACTTATTTTATGGGTTTACAATGACTCTTTGTTGCTTACTTGAGAATGAGATGGTCTGAAAATGAGTAAACGGGTCAAAATCACAATTAGGGTTTCTTGGATTTAGTTTTTGTGTAATTGAGGTAGAATGATGAAATGATGTTTGAAAATGATTGGTAATGTTATAAATTAAGTTATTAAAACTTTTTTGAGAGTTGGTTTAGGTTTACAATGGATAAAAATGAAGAAACGTGTCATTGTGTAGTATTTAGCTCGGGTTAGGGTTTCTGACTTTTGAATTAGGGTTTTGAGTACAAAAAGATGTATGAAAGCTTATGAATAGAATATTTAGGGTTTACACATTGTATATTGAGTGTAGTAGCTTGTACACAAGTGATGGTGAAGAAATTAGAATGAAAACGGAGGTAAAATGGCTATTTTAGATGTCATGCTTAATGACTTATACATTGAGCTTTTAGAGACTTGTACTTTGACTTGAAGAGATTTTATATTTCAAATGAGATGTTATATTGCTTGTACATATGCTTTAGTGGCTTGTGAATTCACTTTAGATATTAATCATTCATGGAATTAGGGTTTAGAGGTATATGATAACCGTTTAAAGCCCGTTTAGATATAACGTTGTGAATGGTACATTATAGGAATAATGTACTTTGTAATGATCATAGGATGATATTGACTTGACATGTTATGATGTTTGCTTGACATGTATGAAGATAGGATTGTCATAGATAGGTTGCGTGAGCTCATCTAGTTTAGTTATGTAAGTTACACGACATACTGAGACATTGACAATGCAATAATGTAATAAAGCGAAAAATTTCCCCGTATAATTGTAATAATAATAAAATAGGTTTTGCATTTGATAAAAATTCTTGGGTTGTTATATTATTGTTGTCAAGTTGATGAACAATGGTTCAATCTAGGTGCTGATCTTTTTAGAAAGGCCTTAGATATAACTCCTGTCGACCCAGCTCACCCATTTAAGTTACCTCCGACTGGTGACACGGTGATTGATTTATTAAATCAGCTGGGGTACGCTGAACCTGTAGAATTTTAAGTTCATACCTCCTTCTATGATTGTAATTTATAATTTCTCTAGATCCTGATAGAATCTGGGTGAATAAAATACTTCGATTTACGGAACCTGTGGGTTATGGCCTACTTCTGCTATGCCACTCTAATCGTAAAGAATTGTTATTCGTTAACCTTTAAAAGTCAACATCGAATAAGAATGCTTTTTATAAAGTCTTGTCATAATTTTCATTCCTATGGTATTGAATATCTATTTGACTTTGTTTAGATCCTTGTGTATTTCCTTGTTATTAGTGGCTGAAATTATAACAAAGAATTTTGAATACGGAAGATCATGTAACTGAGTGTGTCATAGGAATGATTGTAGAGAGATGTTATCACGTGAGATATAGTAAAAAAAAAACAAAATATTTTGAATTGATTAGATGATGATGGTAAAAATGATAAATGAAAATGATAAGATTAAGGAAACGGGTTGAAAGAAACTTGTTTGTACGCTGTTATATACTTTAGCTATTTTATTGAATTTGTCACTACAAATATAGAAGCGTCCAACTTTTTGTAATGAGATTTATAAATTCTAGTTCGGGATTTTATTATTTCCTTATTCAAATGAAAAGTGACTAATTCATTTCATTAAGATGATATAAATCGTCTTACCTAAGTATAAAATACATGATATGCAAAGTGTAGAAAATGTAAGATCATGACTTGGTTAGATAATTTTGAGATGTTGATTGGCTACTGACACACATCATAATCAAGGTATGATTAATTTATGTTTCAAGGTATGAGGGAGTATTCAAAGTTGAACATGATAGAAATTGACGAGTTGTGATTACCACTAGATGACAGATGTAAAGAATTATCACTTTATTAATTCATGGATAACTTTACATATGAAACTTTAAAAGAGTTGATACTTATGTTACGTATCTCGTAGCAGGATTCTAGAATAAGTAATAAACGAAAAGGATTATAGCTTGATGATTGGAGGTTTTTCAAGATTGAAGAGACTTGATGAACTTGAATTCCTCAAGAGTTGTTTATAGGGTAGGAATCCTATGTGAACAAAAAAACAAGATCGCTTTAGTATCTTTCTTGTGCCCTGTTGTTTTTGCAGTACTTGGTCTGGTGACCTATCTTGTTGCAAATCTGACACTTGACACTGCAAGGTACCGTGTGATGTAGTATACATCTCTTACATAAGGGAAGGTTTCCAGCATAGCTATTGGTGGCAGTATAAGTTCTGAAGGTTTCTTGTCTTCTATTCTGCTGTCGATGGTAATCATTGTTACGGTTGTTATTGTTATAGTTATTCTGATAGTTGTTGTTGATGATGTTTCCCTTATCCTCAAGCTTTCGTTTATGGTCATTAGCTTCTTGCACAAAATCATGCTTTATTATTTGATCCATTAATCTCTGAGCTATGTTGAATGGCTTCCATCGAAGTTGAGGCTTCGAGGCTGTAACTTTCCTTCAATTACTTCTGGGAATCCATTGATGAAGACTTCACGAGTTTCTCGGCAATTTGGTACCATGTTTGGGCATAAGACGGCTAATTCTTGGAATCTATTAATGTAAGTCTTAAGATCGTTTCCTTTCATAACCAAGTTGTAAAATTCGTCTTCCATTTTCTTGACTTCAGTTCGAGGTCAATACTTATTGGTTAAGAGTCTTTTCAATTCAGTCCAGGTGATCCTATTGGCTTGTTCTATTCCGTTAGGTTGGGCGTATGCATTCCACCAAGACAAGGCATCATTGGTTAGAGTACCAGTAGCAAATGTCACTCTGTCTTCCTCGGCATACTTGCTACGAGAAAACAAACGATTCATCTGTTCAAACCAGCGGATGAGGTTAACAGCTCCTTTCTATGCCATTGAAGTAGAAAGGTTGACAATTTATGAATTCTTTGTAGTTTCCTCTTTTTGCTACAGGAGGTTCTCTTGGTCCAGTATTCCTATTGGGATTGTCGGCATTTGCCATGGTAGCAGCTTGTGCTTCCAGGGCTGCAGTAAAATCAGCAATCAGTTGCCGGAGGGCATCCAAGTTTTGGCTGGTGTTTTCGGATGTTGTCGTCCTTTTGGGAGGCATTTCTATAACATAAGATAACTCGTATTGAATGATATCACAAGTTTGAAAGGTAATACTTAAAGAATTGTGATGCTTAAGATGCTGCATTAAAGGAAATGTTATTTTTGGTATTTCTATAGCTCTTTGAATGTTATGGTATGATTTATGAAGACGGAGATAATGATGCAATTGCGTGGAAAATGATGATGAAAAAAGTGATAAGTTGGAACAAAATAGATACGAAACGGGATTGACTTTATAAATAACTTGCACTTCTTATGTAACATAGTCAAGATTTGACAGCGTTTTTATTGTATACCATATCATCCATGGCTAGGATAAAGCTATTAATATTCTAAGAGTTTGTTGATTTTGAGCGGGTAGATTGACATCTCCTAAGATCTTATCTTTAGGTATCATTGTTCGGACGTATGCAGGATCTATACTTATATGTTCAGATGGAATATTTTATGCCTCTTCTCCTCTCATGGCGGAGCTCTACGCCATCTGCAATGCTTGTCGTCTAGCTGTCACTTATGGTTGGCAAAATGTCGTGGTTGAATCAGACTCTAAAGTGGCTATTTCACTTGCTTGTGCACAAGTTGATCCTCCTTGGTCCTTGTTTGCTAATGTAGTGGACATCAAAGTGCGGGCATCACAATTTGGTATCTCCTTTTCATGGGTTAAGCGTGACTGCAATTTAGCGGCTCATACACACTACAAAATAAAAGTATTTACTTACTAAAGGTTTTGCTTAAAACAGACACCTAAACCATTTGTAACCTTTGGTGACTCTTTCTTATTAAAGATAAAAGTAAGCAAAAAAGTTATGTACTTTTAAAAAAGAAAGTCGGAGTATATAATTTTTCTAATGACCCTTTTACTTACTAAATATAGTGTAAGAATATACTTTTAGTGATCCCTTTATTACTTACTCTTTTCTCATTTTTAATTAGCTATTTTGTTAACTCCCACTAAAGAGAAAATAGTAAGTAATAAAGGGATCACTAAAAGTATATTCTTACACTATATTTAGTAAGTAAAAGGGTCATTAGAAAAATTATATACTCCGACTTTCTTTTTTAAAAGTACATAACTTTTTTGCTTACTTTTATCTTTAATAAGAAAGAGTCACCAAATGTTACAAATGGTTTAGGTGACTGTTTGCCTCATTAGTAAGCAAAAGCTTTAGTAAGTAAATGACTTTTATTTTGTAGTGCAGTTGCCAAGTTAGCTTTTAGATCTCATAAAAACTTTGTATGGAATGGTAGTTTTCCCGATGTAATTACCTCTGTTGTAAGAAGTGATTATTAGTTGGCATATATTTGATTGGTCTCTTTCCAAAATTAGGCTTCTTATGTTTAGAATGCTTAGTCATAATTAGCTGTAAATTTAATATGATGAGTTGTCTTGGGATCAAAGCCTTATCTCTGTAAAACTATATAAGTCGATTGTTTTGTGAGGTTAATCAAGGAAATCAATTAGCCTTACGGGGTTTTCTATCTTCTTACATTTTAAATGTGAAATAAAAAGCTTCCAATGTGATCATGGTGGTGAGTTCGATAATAACCGACTCCACAACCTTTTTGTCAAAAATGGCATTCAGTTTCGCTTCTCTTGCCCAAAAACCTCTCAACAAAATGGCAAGGCAGAACGAATGATACGCACAATCAATAATATCATCCGTACTCTACTATTTCAAGCACATCTTCCCCCCACTTTTTGGGTCGAAGCTCTTCATATGGCAACCTACCTTCTAAACCTTTTACCATCTACGGCAATTCGAAACAAAGTACCTTTCACACACCTATTTAACAAACAACCTGATTACTCCTGTTTACGAATAATTTGGTGTCTATGTTACCCTCACCTTCATTCCCCTCACAAACTTGCCCCACGAGCCACTCCATGTATATTTTTAGGCTATCCCGCTTACCATCGTGGTTACCGTTGTCTAGACCTCGAAACAAACAAAATCATATTGTCTAGACACGTCACCTTTGATGAAACTCAATTTCCATACAAGTCCATGACTCCATCATCTCCACCCTCGTATCAATTCCTTGAACCTACGCCTTCCTCCTCCTTACTTCACCACACCATACTCAACCCCACAACGCATACTCACGGCCCAACTGCCGACCCTCAACCCAACACTCATACTCAACCAATTACCGATCCAACCCAAAGTCCTCCTCACACCAATCAGTCCACCAGTCACGAACCACACAACACTCAAACCCAAACCCAAAACAGTCCGCTTCCACCACCCATATTCGATCCACCAAATCCACAAACCAATACCAACCCAGTTAATGAACCCACCCGCACTCATCCCATGATCACAAGGTCGCAATCAGGCATTATCAAACCCATCGATCGTTTGTCTCTAAATACTTTCTTGATTTCTCCTATACCTAAAAATCTGTCTGACGCCTTAAAAGATCCCTAGTGGCGTAATGCTATGTACGATTAGTATAATGCTTTGGTTAAAATGGCACTTGGTTACTTGTACCAAGGCCCGCAGGTGTTAATATGGTTCGCTCTATGTGGTTATTTAAGCATAAGTTTTACGCTGACGGGACTTTGAGTTGTTATAATGCTCGTTTGGTTGCTACTGGTAGTAGTCAGCAACTTGGTGTTGATTTTGATGAGACTTTTAGCCCGGTTGTCAAACCAGCTACTATTCACACGGTTCTTAGCCTTGATGTGTCTCGTAAGTGGCCGATTCACCAACTTGATGTTAAGAATGCTTTTTTTAACGATGATTTATCCGAGACTGTCTACATGCATCAGCCACCCAGTTTTGTTGATGCTAGGTTCCCTAACCATGTTTGTCGTTTGTTGAGATCTTTATATGGACTGAAAAAAGCACCTCGTGCTTGGTTTCAGCGTTTTACAGGTTATGCCACATGGGCCGGATTTTATCACAGTCGTTGCCATTCTTCACTATTTATTTGTAGACAGGGTTCTCAGGTGGCTTATCTTCTTATTTATGTGGATGACATTATTCTTACAGCTTCCTCTCCAGCACTACTTCAGCAGATTATAGATTCCTTACATAATGAGTTTGACATGACTGATCTCGGAGCACTTAATTATTTCCTTGATATTTCCACAGATCGCAATTCGACAGGTTTATTTTTGTCTTAGAGGAAGTACACTCTTCAGCTTCTTGAGCGTGCTCACATGGTTCATTGTAATCCTTCTCGGACACCCGTTGATACAGAGTCTAAACTGGGTCCGGAAAGTGTTCATGTTCAGGATCCCACTTTATATCGCAGTCTTGTAGAGGGGCTACAATATCTTACATTTACACGTCCAGATTTGTCTTATGTCGTTCAGCAGGTTTGCCTTTATATGCATGATCCGAGGGAGCCTCACTTTGCTGCTCTCAAGCGCATCTTGCGATATGTTCGAGGGACTGTGGACTTTGGTCTCTAGTTATATGCTTCCGCTACTACTTCTTTGGTTGGTTATACTGATGCTGATTGGGCGGGTTTCCCCTCTACACGCAGGTCTACTTCAAGTTATTGTGTTTTTCTGGGTGATAATCTTTTGTCTTGGTCAGCTAAACGTCAGCACACCATTTCTCGCTCCAATGTCAAAGTTGAATACCGTGGTGTTGCTAACGTTGTCGCAGAGACTGCATGGCTTCGCAATCTACTCCGTGAGTTACATTCTCCTCTATCGACTGCCACTCTTGTTTACTGTGATAACGTTAGTGCCGTTTGTTGTGATATTTAATCTATACATTCTCTTTGTGTTTTGGTGATGACAACCATGTAACTTGCAAATCATTACGTAAAGTACACAAGTTACTTGTATACATAAACATTCATCAACTCTTCTCTACGTCCCGGTACTCCTACAAATATGGACTTTGCTAATTGGATCGGGCCAAGAAAACAGACAAGTCCATTGGGGGCCCAATAGAGTTCGGCCCATCAAGGCCCAATCAAGGTTTTAGAAACTTCTAGAAAATGGAGGAAAACTAGTGAATTCAAAATTTGAATTAGCTTCTAGAAACTTCTAGAAAATGGAGGAAAACTAGTAAATTCAAATTTTAAATTAAGGTGCATCCTATTATCCAATTCACCCTTTTATCCATTGGGCAAAAGAGACCTCTCTAAGAAATGATTTCTTTATAAATACCACACTATTTCTCCCCCTCCTCCTTGTACAAAACCCACGGCCAAACACCAATCCACATCAAAAATTTGTGTCTTTGATCTTCTAACATGTTTCTAGCATTAGGCTTGATTCATGGTTACTTTCTAGATGAATTCCACTAGTACCAAGGGGTATGTAGTGATGTATAGGATGTCTCTACATGAAAGCAATCATCTTTGTTTCTTACCTTTCATGTAGTAGATCGAGTCACATAGAAGTGATTATATTTGATCACTTGTATGTTGTAACTTATTCATATCTCTTGTAATCGTGTGTAATAGTTAGATCATGGTGATCATACGAAGGTGTGTTAGATCATGGTGATCATAGGAAGGTGTATTAGATTGGTGTGATCGTAGTAGTGTCTAGGTGAAGTAAAGTTGTGGATCGTAGTGAAGAAGTAGTGAAGTGAAGTTGTGAAGTGTTGTGAAGTAGTGTGGTTAGTATTTTAGTCCTCAAAATACAAAAGTTGTGATAGATTGGTTCTAGCTAGGATTAGAACTCGACATTTGGCTTAGTGTCGGAAATCGGTGTAAGCTTAGTTGTGTATGGTTTTCTCCGCCTAAAGGGAGCTTGTTGACTAGTGAAGTAACTCTCGAGTTGGGTACTCGGGGAGTGGAGTAGGGCGAAGAGGTGCTTCATGACCGAACCACTATAAATCATCGCGTTCGGTTTGCACTTTCTTTTACTTTTCGCTTTACATCTTTATTTACCTTATCGCCTTACATTTATATTTGCATTAGATCTATATGTGTGTTGATTGTTGCTTCTATTGTTTGGATGATGATTGTGTCATGGATAGAAGTTAACATTATGATTGTGTTTATATTGCTATGACATGTTCTAGTGGATATAGATGTATTATTCACACTTATCATATTGCATCTAACTTGATGGATAATTTGATACGAAATATTTTAAGTTTTTAAATGGAAACATATTCACCCCTCTCTACGATTTCCACAATTAGTATTAGGAGCCACGTCGCTCTAATTTTCAAAACAAATAGTTTTAAAAATTGAGTACGATCCATGTATCAAATTACCCATGAAGGGGGATTAAATTTGAAAAGTGTTTTGTTGCTTAACTTGTATTAGTTTTGTTAAATACACTAATTATACTAGCTCGAGGTAAAAATAATGCTTAAAATAAGTGTTATATGTTCGGTATCAAGTTCAGAAAGTTGTACACCTTTTTGCAAAGTCAGTAAACAATTTTGTACAAAAAATAGCAAATCTGAGTGTCAGATGACCGACCCCCTTAAGTGTATGGCCGGCCCCCTTAATTCCTGGCCGGCCCCCTTAAAATTAAGGGGACCACCTGTCAGATTCGGCATATTTTCGGAAACTTTGAAAATTCATATAAAATCAACCGTAAGTCTGTAGAAGTCGTACCACCCGTCATTTTAAAGATAATTGAGTCTACTTTCGTTTAAAAATACTTCCAAGAATTTATTACAAACTTTTGTATTTTATCTTTTTCTTCGAGTCGGGCATTTCTAGTTGATATACCTTTGAAAAATGATGTAATTAACTTTTCAAAAATATTAAAATTGGTTAGTTTTTGAAATGGGGAGGAAACTAATTCGTTTTCAAAGAAAACCGAGCTAAGTATACATTGTTGTATCTAATACACAAAACGACGACAAGTACTTTTATGTGTTATGCTATATGATTATGTGCACTTCTTTATGTCTTAATTTTGTTAATATAAAATATTAAATGATCGTTGCTATTTGAAATTTAGCTAATTGAATATCCAAGCACATGTGCCTTGTACACTATTCGTTTGTAGCTAGTTTTTCGGATTATGCCTAACTAGAACTTATGCTAGATTTCTTGTACTAAGTTGCGAAATTGTATTTGCATTGCATATAGGCATAGATCACTTAATATGTTACATAAACATCTTGTAAATCTTTTCGAGTATGGGAATATACTTAGGCATAAGAGTTCAATAACTTGTCAAGTATATTATTAAATATGTTAAAACTAGTCACCTAAACATTTCCAACGATTTAATCTATTTTCAACAACACGTTTAAATATTTTCAACAACTTGCTTTGTTTGACCTTGGGTTGGTTAAACAAAAGAAAAGATTGTATTAATACATTAGTAACTAAGAAAAAGAAAATGCTTGTGCTTGCATGGTTCTAACATACACACATAATTATATTTCTTTTAAAAACATATAGTATTTTACAAAAGATGTGTGTTGTATAAAAATTGTTAGAAAACTCATTTATATACTCATAAAATGTCAAAAACTATGCATATTATACATAACAACAAATAGTTTTTCGCACAAGTAAAATTTACGACAATCTTGAAATAAGAAATTAACTTATCATTATTCATCAACCTCACCTTACAACTAATCTTGGGATTAATGGAACACACTATTTAAATATTTATTTATTTTCTTTTAAATGAGTGTTCGTGAGGGTCAAGAAAGATTTCGAGAATATATCAATTCATTATTCAAATTATGATTGATATCTTTATTGAATCTAATTGACAAGTTTTTGTGTATGGACATGAAATCGGATTCTTATTTGTTTAGCTTCAAGATTACATCAAAACATAACAAAAGATATCATCTTGGATCTACATAACTCAATCACACTTGATTGATATGAAAATAATTATTCTAGATGAAAAGAATATGTATCGGATCATAACTCACACTTGTGTTGATGATGTCATATTGAGTCTACTTGTCCAATGGTTGTGTTCTAAATATTATATTAATATGTTTAATACATGCATAAAATACACAATAAAGTAGGATTGACGACTTGAATGTTTCGTCTAAAATATTCAAGCAATTTACATTGCAATGCAATTGGTAAATGTGTCATTTCAAGTGCATCCATGACATGTCTTTTACATTTCCAATGTATAGATCATGTCCAGATTTCCCAAACTTTGTTTAATAGTTAAGATGTAGGATCCATGGTGTGTAATAGTATTAGATCTTGAGGTGATCCACAATAGAAACAACCCCCCACCGGTAGTTTTTCAATCAATGTATTAATCCAATCTTTAAATAAATGAACCATTAATATCACATCTATTTATATATACCCACAAAAAATTTTTACATACAAGGGAAAAATTTTTTATTTTTTGCATCTCTAAAAGGTAAACGAGCTACACCCGCAAAAAAAATAAAACCTCATACCTATACCAATCTATATCATGTTAAATATCATGTAAACAATCCGAATATGTCAAGTGAATGATCTTAATATCATTTTATACACCAAGTACATTATCCATTTAAAAACGTACTTTTCAAAACGTTATTGTATCAAAACAAGCATTAAACGTTAAAACATTTATAACATAACCATAGAATATATGTAAATGTATATCTTCATATAAACAATGTACAGCCAATTTCAAGCATGTGTTACAGTGTAACCAATGCTCAAAACTTATATGCATTATCATTTCCCCTCAAGTCACTGTACAACAATTCAAGCGCAAGAAGTACAAGTCTCAATAATGCAAAGAAAGTCAAACTAGACATTTTACCTCCACAAAAATCACTTTAGTTTCTTAACCTCCACCATGATTCGTGAGAAGCTTATATACGTAATAATAAAATTATAATTATGATAACAATTACCAAATATACCCTTGTAAAGGACAAAGGGTTACAAAAAGGAAAATCTTCTACAAATAAATTTAATATAATACGTTAAATATACCGGGAAGAAGTATATGATTCCCGTGCGTTTAAATCACCCCAGCGATTAATGAAATTAATACCACGTGTTTGTGCTCTGTACCACGGACATTACAATGATTGAATGGAAACAAAGTTGAATTTAAATTATCTAGTTATACAAATTAAAACAAAGGTCAAATGATACACACTAAGCCCGAAAACAAATGAATGGGAAGTCAAACATTAATCTAAAAAACGCAAACGGAGAACCCTAACGCATTTAAAAAAACCCTACATTTCTAAAATAAAAAACCCTAAATAATTGTTTTTAATGGACTATAATGGATAACTAAAAAGTAAGTTTAAAAAAGAAAACCAAGAACAACAACGGATTTGAAATGAGCTTTAAAAATCACGAAAAACAGAACGCGGGAACGAAATCCATCTTTAAAAATCGAAATTTTGACAAATTAAAACCCTACGAATGCAAAACAAATTTTCCTGAGAAACTTTATGAAAAACAATAAAAGTTTTCTAAAATAAGATTATATTTATTGATTACAATTTTCTATTTTTCTTTAAATTTTGTTATAAAGGCTTTTTTTAATGAAAATAAATGTTTTAAAAATACTAAACAATCTAATAAAAATATCTAGAAAAAAAATAGAAAAAATAGCTCTATGACTAATTAGAACCCCAGGAAACATAAACTCGAGGTCACAGCTTAATGAATAAGCCACGAAATAAGCTAAAACAGCTTATAAGGCTTAAAGGTGAAAAACTAGTATAAAAGTTAAATCTATACTACTATATAAAGCATTTATAATGTGGGACCCATTAAAAATTAAGATAAGGAGTCGCTGCTATTTGACAATATCGATCTCAATTTTTTGGAAATCTACATCATATAAGTGACATGTCACCTTTTGATTAAAAACTCACTTTTTAATTTTCAAATTGAAATATCTTATTTAATCTATTTAATTTATTTTGAACAAATTTCACCATATTTTTAAAAATTTTATGCTCTTTAACTCAACTTCCATTTTGATATATTTATATATATATTTTTTTACATTTCAATGGGATTATTTTATGTTGATTTATATTTTTTTACAACTTTAATCTTAATTAAATATAAACTTGATACGTTAATACTATAGACTTTTCGGAGTAGAGTGTTGTATTTTACATGCTAGAATGATGATGCTATATATGGTGTTAGTGGGAAAAGTTTACGGGAAACCCCCAACGAACACATACATAGTTAAACGAACTTACTAAGGCGGAAGTAGGAAATTACTAAAAAGTTGAGTTATAAATTTTTTTTATTGCCGGTCGCTATGGCGCTGTAACCAACTAAGTATATATTAAAGCATTTAACTTGTGGGTCATCAAAAATTAAGATAAAGGAGGAAAAATTTGTGCAATCTTGACCATAGAAAGCTCCATTTCATTTTAAAAGAATAAACAATCATAGATTGACATGTCACAAACTCAAATTAAAAAATATCACACCCGTATTTTTAAAATTGAAATATCTTTTATCTATTAATTTTTTTTATTATATAATTTCATTCATTCACATATCACCATATTTTTATTAAATTTTCGTTCTCTATAAATTCAACACCATTTTTGATATATTTTTATACCTTTTTTAGATCTTTACTATTTTTAGTGGCTTATGTTTATTTTGTGTTTTGATTTAATGTTTTTAACAATTAAAACCTTAATTTCATTAAAGAGATGGCTTAATTGGTAAGAGACTGTGAGAGTTCTACTGAAATTCGAGTATGGGATTTAAAGACGATGTTAGTGCGAAAAGCAAGGGAAACCCAAACATAACACATACAATGTACAACGGACAACACGTATACATTTGAAGTGTTGTGAAACGAATTCACTTAGCGGGTAGAGAATTGCAGGGAGAGTTAGGTAAAAAAAATTATCACGGCTGCTATGCGCGGGTATCCAACTAGTGTTGTAAGAGTATAACGAAAAAGACCCCAGGGCGCAGTGGTAGTGAGTGTGTGGTGTGGTGTTATAAAAGGGTTGAAAGTGTTGAGGTCGGGGGTTCGAGTCTTGCTCACCCCCGATTTCCACTTTCCCCCTTTTTTTTATAAAAACTTATAAAAGCAAAGTTATTAAGCACCTAAAAATAAGCAATTTTAATAAAAGAAACTTTTTGTAAAAATCCCTAAATAAGCTATTAAACAGCTTATTATCTAGACAAAAACTCTTAACTCATTTTTTTTTGTTTTTATAGAAAACTTAATAAGCTATAATACTACATATGCTAAAGTTAAGACTAAATAAGCTATAATGTGCTAAACCTAAGCTAATGAGCTAAACAAAACTAAAAGTAAGCAAGTAATAAGCTAAAAGACTAAGTAAGCTCTTTTGAAAACTTAGGAACCAAACAGTCCCTAAGGCAGACTTTGAGCTTAATTTAAAGCACTCAAATAAGAACTTAAAGACATGAGACTTGATTTTAATGAAACTTTGGCCTAAATGCTATATAAAAATGCTTTTTGAAAGAGTTTTTGACAACAAGAGCTTATAGAAAAAGCACTATGAAAATAGACAGTTAGCTCAGTAGCTGCTGAGTTTTGGATTTTTAAATGAAAAGAAAATTTGAGGATTTTAAGAACTAAAACAGATAACAAGATAAGCTAGATTTTAGAAACTAAATGCAAACTTATAAAATATGAGATAAAAGCTACTTAAATGCTGAAAATCAAAAGCTTAAACCTATTATATCCTACTAAAATTCAAGCTAGAAAATGGCAGTTTGAGTGTTTACCCTATCTGATGCAGTTGACTCCAATGAGACTTAAAATCAAAACATCAAAATGCAGGCCCTATGAAACTTGACTCTACACTACTTTGACACTAAACTAAGAACATATAAAGTAATAATAACAACTAAACTCTATTGAATCACTAAAAGCTATAATGACAGATGATAAACTCACAGATTTAAAGCCTAAACTAGAAAACTTATGAAAACTTAACTAGACCTAATAAACTTACTAATCCTGCACTTTTAAACCTCTTTGAATGATTCAAAACCAAATCAAAGGAACAAAAGGGTTCAAACCAAGCTACAAGTACTAATCATGTTCAGTACTGCTAGTCCAAACACCATTTAAAGTTCTTAGAAATCAATTATGCTTTATGAAATGCTGATTTAATGATTAAAACTCAGATACCAGATGATAAGCAGCTTAACACAACCTTATTAAGCAAATAACAATAAGCAGATAAGCCAGAATCAACAAGCTAATGATTATGCTAACTATTTTTTTTAGATATTAAGGACAAATTAAACAAAACTAAGTTCTAAAATACTATAGCTAGAAACAGATGATGAAACATGATCAATAAGCTTAATAAAAAGGTTAAAAACCCACTAAGCTAGTTAATAAGCAAAATAAGCAAAAGCTAAACTAGAAGATTAAGACAGAAATATGAAATAGGAGACTTACAAGCTGCCTTAGCTAAACAAAGGCTATAAAAGGCTCAATTGAGCTATCTACAAGCTCTGGCTTATTGTAAATAAGCCAGTAAAAGTCCATATGAGCTCTTCCAAAGTAAGCTCATCTTCCAAAAGCTCAAAAATCTAAATAGCCAAGGTATTTAAGCTGTTTTTAGAGTTACAGTAGATTAAATTACTGAATTGAGCCTCATTTTGAGCTTAGTGACTCAAAGAGCTTGTTGTGGTTATTTAGTAGCATATTGAAAGTGAAACCTTTTGAGAGAAATAAGAGCTTATAAGTGAAAACAGTTTATGAGAACTAAATTTTGATTTTATTAATGCTTAAAACTGATTACAATACTTAATAAAAGGAAATTACAAGAGCTTAAAAAATTACAATTTATCTAAAAATTACAAAAGCTTTTAACTAAAAAATTATAGGAAAAAAAAATAATCATGAGTGAGAGTGAGGAGGTCCTTTTATAGCTGCCAGGAGAATCTTCTAGGTGTCAAGTCCTTCACACGCTCCCTTTAATCCTGTCCTTTCTTTTTTCATTCAATCATTGGATACCCTATAGCCACCGTTGGATCAATTTTAGCTCACACGGATTGCCAGCGTGGCAATCCGTGATGTGACATGTTGTGCTACTTTTGTGAGTCGTAATAGTGTAAAATCTATCTCTCCTTGTGCTTTCTTGTCAGACCACGTGTCACTCTTGAAGGGGATTGACCAATGAGAGCCCTTGTGTGACATCTAACACTGCCACATCATTCCTTATCCTTTGAATTGCTGAGCCATGTAGCCAATTATGATTTACCCTCTCTTTTGAGCACTAGGTTAAACTGAGAAGGAGATGAATAGTAAAATGGCTTTGCCCGCCATTTTTAACTAAAAGGGGTGAGGTTTGACTGGGGTGACAAGGGTTGACTTGGGCTTATACAAGGATTTTGGGCCAGGGTGTGTTTAAAGGGTTTGGGCTTTTAGGTTTTTTGGTAACCGGTTATAAGGGTTTTTGGGCTAGGGATATTTTGGGTAAAATAAGGGATTTAGCCCGTTTAGTTTAGGGACTAGTTATGCACTTTGGTTAATTATGAGGGACCGGTTTGGTATTTTTAGGATTTTTGTCATTTAGTGTTGACCATGTTTGACTGAAGGTTGACTTGAGTTGACCACTGTTGACTTTTGATAACATTCTCCTAGCTCTTTGTGTGCTCTTTCGTTCCCGTGTCCGTGTTTGTCCGGTTTTTGACCGTTATCTTGTGATTTTTGCTTTATCCGTACCTACACAATCACAAAGACAAAACAAGCAATATACAAGCCATTTATGCACAATTTTGGTCTTTAATGGGACATTTTTGGTATAAAACGAATATGTGTTTTCACACATATCAAAATTCCCCAAACTAAACGATTACGTGTCCTACGCAAATATCTCCATGCTTGCTCTCTAAGAAAATACCTCAAACCTCCTCAAATAATCCTTAAGAAGTAGTAAAGTCTATTGTTATCGGGGAGTCTGGAGTTAAGAAAGTGTCACAAGTTATTAAAAACTCGATTTCGAATTTTCTAAAGATTTTCTATTTTTATGATTTTTCTTATTAACTTCCTAACTACAACTTATTCATGTGTGACCTAATGTATTGTCATTATTCATTGATAACTTTTAGGATCACGGAACAAGAAGCATTAAAGTGGCTAAAAGATTAAATCCATCGTCACCCGAATTTTTAACCTCATCCAAGCCAAGCTTAAAACAAGATCATTGTAATTACAAGTCATGATGTTAACACTACTTATAAGAGCTAATTGCGTACTTACTTTTCCTCCCTTATTCCCTACTTTTGTATCTCAAGATTATTCAAGTCATATACCCGAAGGCTCTTTAAGACTTTTATTTTGATACTTATTAATTTCGAAAATAAAGCGTAACGGTAAAGTCGCAATAATTAGTTCCTAGCCCTTTTCAAAAGAAAACAATGTCATCAAGATTAAGTTTACATCAAGGCGACCAAAATTTGGCTTTTATTCGGTTACTTAAGCAAGGTACCATTCATGTCATATACCCGAAGGCTCTTTAAGACATAAATGGACCGATCTTATTTGCACCATATACCCTAAGGTTCTTTAAGGTACACAAATTAAACTTTAATAATTTTCATATTCCATTTGGTCTTTATAGGAACGACTAAAGCAAAAATTAAGCCAACTATATCCATTCCTATATACATCCTAAGGCTCCTTAAGGAAATGGATAAGGCTATACTTTCACTTAATTAGATTACTACTTATACTATATACCCCTAAGCTCTTTAGGATAAAGAATAATATTTCTTAATGTTGATACATTATAGTATGCAAAATTAAGAATCCTGATGTATTCTCCTCCTAAAAAATCCCCACAAAATCTAAAGAAACTTTCTTAAATTAAAACAAACTAATTATTAACCAAAAAAACCTCCAACCTATTTATTAAACCACATTTTTATAAAAAGTGAAACAATCTAATGGGAGAAAAAGCCACAATATAACACTTATAAGCCTTAAAGAAATCCAACTATTCTATGTTTAGCATCAAAACTTATAACTACTCTATCATCTCTTGTTCTTCACAATTTAAAATTTCTAATAAAGAAACTCGTGAATACTTAGCCTATGAATTAAGATCGGCACTTTAATAAGTCACATTGACTGGCAACAACCTTTATTCTAATAAATCGATCTTCGCATATTTAAAATCAATTATGGGAACTTGCAAAGTCTTGACTTTTTCAAGCTAGACTCGCGTTTTATAGCTCCTTGTATAAAAGATTAGCAAAGTTCAATCTATAAAGTTAAGGAGAAAGCTAAGATTAAAAATCGGTCGGGTCAAAATTTACTTCTCGTTCTCACCAACGGAAAGCCTACATTCGTGTCTAAACACTTATTTTTACCAACTACTTTATATATTTTTTATTTTTCCAACATTTTTTACACATAAAACTTAAAAAATTTAAATTTTTTGCTATTTTTGCGGGAAAACGGGGTACGTGAGAACAACGGCTGCAGGCATAATCAAATTGATAGATTCCCCCCATACTAAAACTACACATTGTCCTCAATGTGATATTGATACCCTCATACTAATTTCAAAAAGATAATTCAAGTATTAAATTAAAGGGTTCTTACGAAAATGCTTAAAGCCGATTTATTAAGAATGCTAAAGGTAATGATAATCAATAAGATTAAGATATCGAATTTCCCCAAACTAATGTCAAGCAAAGGCTAGGAAGCTCGAGTGAATCGGGACACAACACCGAACACGAGAGTCTTCAAAATATGTTGGTTCAATCCTACAAATAATCACAAGCACAAACAACGAAAATCGGAAGAGTACAAGCCTCCTCACATCACATTATTGTTAGAAATAAGAAAGAAGAAAGAAATAGATAAGCATGGGGTGCCTCCCACAAAGCGCTTTGTTTTTGGTAACCGAGTCACGTAGCTTGACTCGATCCCCGAATTAGGTTGTCCTTAGGGAAGAGTGAAAAACTCCCGGCTTATAAGAAAAGAAACTATATGCGGAGATGCCGGGGTCAAAAATGAAATCCTCACTCCCGAAGGAGAAAAGTAAAGGTGAATCCTCGGGGTAGGTGAAATATGAGAGAAAAGTCCAAATGACAAATGTGAAGGATTCGACATCTTCAACATCTAGGGATAAAATCTTTTCACCTTGGTTAAAATCTTCATTAAGCTTAACAAAATCATTCTTCATAGCCAAATTGGGCTCAAAATTTAAACAAACATCCGGTGGTTCCGGAGGAGGACGAGGAGATGACGGTTCAAGGATAGATGACTCATTTTCGGGTAGGAAAGTAGAATTATCTTCATCTTCGGAATCATCATTCTCGACATCATCCGGACCGGGGAATAAATCAATCTCTTCTTGAATGGGGTCACTATCGGGAGAAAAGGTTATCAAAGTATCATGGTCGGTTTCATTTTGTGGTTCTTGATTGAAAAACACTTCGGGAGAAGTTTATGAGTGGTCTCATCACAAAGCAAACTCTCAAGATAGAGTACATCTCCTTCCAAGTCGTAATAACCTTCTTCATAATCCGTTGAAATTTCCATAGCAAGAAAAGCATCAATCTCATCATTATCGTCTCCTGGATCGAAACACTCAACCTTATCGGACAAAAGTGTGTTTTAGTAAAACTGGCTATCATATTAGAAGAACATTGGAGTTCTCGATCTCAACATCTTCATCCATGTCGTTAAAGAGAGGATTTACGTTTCTAGAATTGAGTTATCATCAAATTCGAAAAGAGGGTTTGAATAAACTTGGAAATTTCTTGTGAACATCCTTCTTAAGAATTGAATCATCATTACCCAGTGGCAATGAATCAAGAAAAGTAAGTTCATCGGCGAACTTCTCAAGGTTATCACTAGTCTTCATCGAAGAAGAACTAGGATGGAGCTGCATCGGAACCCTCGTTTGTATTCTCCTCGATCTCTCTTATATTAGTCAACTATATGAGTAGTGGTAGTGCCACTAAACGGCTCATCTTTTGAAAAAATCAAATGACAGAAATGACTGTTGAGCAAAAATGCTTTATTCCTTTGTTTAGTTTTTCATCAGATTTTATCAGAAAATAAACAAGTTCATCACTTCCTACTCTTAATGTTAATTTTTCCTCATATAAATCAATGAGAGCTTTCGTAGTGCGAAGGAAATGTCTTCCTAAAATAATAGGAACTCTCGGGTCTGGTTCAAAATTAACCACAACAAAATCAGCAAGAAAAGTGAAACCATCAACTCTAACTACAACATCCTCGGTTAAAGCCCATTGGGTGATAATGGAACGGTTAGCAAGCTCGAGTGTTATTCGGGTGGACGTCAAAGCTCCAAGCTCAAGTTGCTTGTATATAGAATAAGGCAAAAGGTTTATGCTAGCTCCAGAATCTGCTAAAGCATTAGTCCTATCAAGTTCTTGTAAAGCACACGGGATAGGAAATTTTGCGGGGTTCTTTGAGTTTCTCGGGAACCTTTGTTCAAGATGATGGCAGGGGAACATTCGCATTTACGATTGTTAATGCAATCTCTCGAGTTTCTCTTTGTTCCTTAATAAAGAGCTTAACATTTGTTGAATTTCGGAATTTCGATAAGGAGCATCTTTTATCCAATGTCTCTAGACGCAGTTGTTTAAACAACTTCATAAACTTGCTCTGTTGAGCACTGGGTGTATCTTTCTCTCTCACTTTCATCTTTTCGGGATATGGAAGTTTAGGTTGATAGGAATTAGGCTCTTGAATAGTTTTCTTAGCTTTTGGTTTCAGAATTTCAAGAAAAATGAAATCATCATCCTCCAGAGGTGGGACTTGTGTGGTACTTTCTGAACTTGGTTTTTGCACTTTGTCCATTGACGTCTCCGGGTTTCGTTCGGGTTCCTTTAGAGGGTAGACAAAAAAAAAAAAAAAAAAAAAAACAAACGGGTGTAGGATAAGAGGAGTCGAAGGTCCTTTACAAGTTTTACCGCTTCTTGTGGTGATAGCATTAACATGCTCGCGAGGGTTAGTCACGGTTTGACTTGGAAGAGCACCCGATCTCGAGGTAGAGGCGGTGTTGGATTTTATGAAATTAGTAAGCAAATCCGTTAAATTTGTTATTTGATTTTGCATATTTTGAGTTTGATTTTGCACATTCTTCAATACCGCATTGTTTGCTTTAACGTAGCTTTCAAAATCCATTTTTGACACGCCTTGAATTTGAGGAGGTGGAACTTAATAAGGGTGAGCTTGATAAACTGGTGTTTGATTAGTCGGCGGTTGATAAATTTGACCTTGGTTGAAGTTATTTCCATGATTTTGGTTGAAATTGCTTCCCCGATTTTAGTTAAAATTGTTTCCTTGATTTGGATTGAAACGGTTTTGACTGTTTTGATTATTTTGGTTGTTTTGAATCGGAGGAAAACCAGGAGGTCGAATTTGGTTTGAAAGCATCGGAGGTCGGGAATTGGTATTTCCTTGGTTGAAATTAGCCGCGGCGGCTTGAGACACATATTCTTGGATGCTGTCATAATAAACATTTCTTTCGGTAGCGGGACAATTTTGGTAAGAATGAGCTCCTCCATAAGTTACACAACTTTGCTCGACCGCTTTTACGGATGCGGGAGCTTGAGCTTTTTGTTTGTCGATAAGCATAATCTTCATCATATTCTTAAGCTCGGTGACTTCGGTTGTAAGAGCAGCAACATCGGGTGAAATTCCGAGAGTAGACGAGCTCGAACTCACTTTAGCAACGATTGCCTTGTTTCGTGAATTTCAAACTTTGGATTTACTCTCGATAATTCTTAAGCATTCACGAGGCATCTTATCTAAAAAGTTTCCACCCGCAGCAGAATTCAACGAATCATGTCATTAGCATTTAAAGCATTGTAAAACGTATCTAGTTGATGTAATTCTGAAAATCCGTGATGTGGGCATGCTCAAACAAGATCATTAAATCGATCCCAAGCATCATAAAACGATTCGTCAAATCTTTGTTGAAATCTCGTGATTTCGTTTCGAAGATTTGTCGTTTTGAAAGAGGAAAGAATTGATTAACGAATTTTGAAACAAGATCATCCCATGTCAAAATTGATCGTGGAGGTTCTTTCTCTAGCCAAATCCGGGCTGAACCTTCAAGAAAAAATGGAAAAAACATAAGCTTAATTTGGACGTACTTGGGATGTCCGGGAATCTCATTGTTGATGTGATCTTGTTGAAATAACGGATGTGAGCATGTGGATCCTCTTTATCATGTCTGAAAAACTGCTTGTTTTGAACAAGATTGATCAAACCATGCTTTAACTCAAAATTAGCATTGATTTCGGGAATTACGATTGCATCCTCGTACCCCTCGGTGGGTGCTTGGAGTAACTGCGCCATAGTTCGGTTATCGGCCATCAGAACTAGGAGAGGATTAACAAAAGGTTCTTCTAAATTAAATGGTTCTACAACAGCCGATTGGGCTTGTTGTTAATGGTTACGGTTGCGGGTTTTTGAGAAACGATTTGTGCGACATGCACAAAAAATAGAAAAAGAGATTTTAAACTCAAATTTTTTTTTTTAACAAAAACTATTTTAATGGAAAACGAAAAGACTATTTAAACCATTAATCAAATTTACTTCACGGTAGGCTCTTAAAATTTTTACTTTTTAAGGTGAGCCGATATTATTGTAAATGACACGAAATGGTTAATGTTTTTTTTTTAAATCTTCTCATCGAATTCCCTTACTAATGTATATACTCAATTGAATGTATTATTTGTTGGTGTTCTTTTACCAACTTTGTTTATTTTATTTTTTATTATGGACAATTTTTTATATTTTTGATTTTTTTTTGATTTTTTTTTATTTTTATATGATAACTATACTAAAAAGAAAAGGAAAATATTTTTACTTTTTATATTTTATAGATTTTTTTGTATTTTTGATTTTTTGACAAAAATAAAACTTTCGAAAACGAAAGGGTCTTCAAATCTTAATCAACAAACGCAAACGAAGGAATCTTAATCACAAATCCCCGGCAGCGGCGCCAAAAAATTGATATAGCAATTCTATACACGTAAAATATAAGATATATAATATGATGGAAAATTACCAAATTACCCTTGAGGACAAAGATAAAAAGGAAAATCTTCACAAATATATATAATATAATACGTTTATTAACCGGGAAGTATGATTCTCGGGTCGTTTCCCCAACGATTTATGAAATTGAAACCACGTTCTTGTTTGGACAACGATTTGAATGAAAACAAAGATTGATTTGATTATCTATAACTGCTAATTAAAAACAACAATTAAAAACAAACAAACAAAAGCAATTAATGCACAAAAACAATTAACGGGAACAAATAAAGCGACAAAATAAAACAACTAAGGCAAGAATTAACTCCTATGAGTGCATTAAAAGTTTCTAAACCTTAACATTATACAAAGAAAATTTTAAGAAAAAGAAAAAAAAAATTGGTTATTTTTGAATTAATTATGAATTAAAAACTAATTTAATCTATTTAAAATCCTAGAAATAGCAAATTAAATCCTAAAAAATTTTAAAAATGATTCTTTAACTTAGTAAAGTCAAAATATTATAAAAAAACTCACGGAAATCTATTTTTAACTACTTTTTTATATAAAAATCTATTTTTAATAGCTTAAATTTAAAAAGCTTAAAATGATAATTAAAAATCTAAAAAAGGGGAAAAATGATTTTAATAAATTTAAACCTAAAAGTAATTATTCTAAATCTAAAAAACTATTTTTTTTGTATTTTTAAAAATTATTTTTCTATTTTTTATTGATTTTCGAAAATATTTATCTAAGAAAAATGATTAAAAATTAACAAATAATGGGAAAATTACCAAAAATTCAAGAAAAGTCTTAAAATCTATTAGGAACACAATAAAAATAACAGCAAGCTAACAGCTAAACAAATAAGCCCTAAATAAGCTCGGATAAGTACGGATTAAAAGAAAAAGGAACATGAAATAGTGATAAATGGTTGATTGTGTACAAAGCTCAACGGATGAGCTATTATAGCACAATGGTTAAGGCAATGGGTTTGTGAGGGAGAGGTCTTGGGTTCGAGTCCCAGGCACAGGTTTTTTGCAATTTTTTATTTTTATTTTTGAAAAGCTATAAAAGAAAAGTTGTAAATAAGCTGATAACAAACTCTTTTAATGAAACACTTATATCTGAAAAGCCCTAAATAAGCTAAGAAAAAACTTAAAACTAAACAGAAACTCTAACTGTTTTCTTTTTTACTTTTAGCAATTTTTTAAGAACTCAAAAGTTACAATAAGCTAAGACTGATGAACTTAAAACTATTTTTTTATCCTAGCGCCCTAAACCTATAAAGCTATCATTTACTCGGAAATGACCAAAAAAGATAAGCCATAAGCTGAGAATTATCAATAAAGACTTTTTGAAAATTACTCAACCAAACAGCCCCTAATAGCTACTTTGAGCTTAATTTAAAGCACTTAAATAAGAACTTAAAGACATGAGACTTGATTTTAATGAAACTTTGGCCTAGATGCTATATAAAAATGCTTTTTGAAAGAGTTTTTGACAACAAGAGCTTATAGAAAAAGCACTATGAAAATAGACAGTTAGCTCATTAGCTGCTGAGTTTTGGATTTTTAAATGAAAAGAAAATTTGATGATTTTATGATACTAAAACAGGATAACAAGATAAGCTAAGATTTTAGAAACTAAGGCAATACTTATTTAAAATATGAGTTAAAAGGTACTTAAATTGCTGAAATATAAAGCTTAAACCTATTTTTTACTAAAAATCAAGCTAGAATCTGGCAGTCTTTGGAGTGTTTACCCTATCTGACGCAGTTGACACCAATGAGAACTTAAATTCAAAGAAAAATCAAATTGCAGGCCTAAGAAACTTGACTCTGATACTACATTGACACTAAACTATCGTATACATTTTAAGTTATTAATAACACATCTAACCTATTGAATCACTAAAAGCTTATAATACATATGAATGTATCTTTTTCAAACGACACGTTTAGTAGTCGTTCTCAGATCTTGTGCTATTGACCCAATAATGTAACGCCTTCGGATATTCAACATTCCGCTGCATACTCAGATTTGAGGGTGTTACACAAAAGGGTTCAAGCAGTACTAACTCATGTTAGTACTGCTAGTCCCAAACACCCCTTTAAAGTTCTTAGAATCCATTTAAGCTTATGCAATGCTGATTTAATGATTAAAATTCAGATACCAGGTGACAAGCAGCTTAACACAACCTTATTAAGCAAATAACAATAAGCAGATAAGCCAGAATCAACAAGCTAATGATTATGCTAACTATTTTTTTTGTTTTTTTAGATATTAAGGACAAGTTAAACAATACTAAGTTCTAAAATACTATAGCTAGAAATAGATTATGAAACATGATCAATGAGCTTAATAAAACAAGTAAAAACTACAAATAAGCTAGTTAATAAGCAATTTAAGCAAAATAAGCAAAAGCTAAACTAGAAGATTAAGACAGAAATATGAAATAGGAGACTTACAAGCTGCCTTAGCTAAACAAAGGCTACAAAAGGCTCAATTGAGCAATCTACAAGCTCTGGCTTATTGTAAATAAGCCAGTAAAAGTCCATATGAGCTCTTCCAAAGTAAGCTCATCTTCCAAAAGCTCAAAAATCCAAATAGCCAAGGTATTTAAGCTGTTTTTAGAGTTACAGTAGATTAAATGACTGAATTGAGCTCAATTTGAGCTTAGAGACTCAAAGAGCTTATATGAGCTTATTAGTAGCTTATGAAACAGTAGCATAAACATTTGAGAGAAATAAGAGCTTATAAGTGAAAACAGTTTATGAGAACTAAATTGTGATTTTATTAATGCTTAAAACTGATTACAATACTTAATAAAAGGAAATTACAAGAGCTTAAAAGAAAATTACAATTTTAAACTAAAAAGTTACATAAGCTATTTTAAAAACTAAAGAAAAATTCAGAAAAAAGAACATGGCAATGTGAGGGTGAAGGAGTCCTTTTATAGCTGCCAGGAGAAGCTTCTAGGCCAAAGGTGGTTACACGCCCCTTTTCATCTCAACCATCTATTCAACTCAATCATTGGATGTCGATTGTGAGCCCTTGGATTAGATTTTGATCACACGGATTGCCAACGTGGCAATCCGTGTGTCAGATACCATTGTGCTTCTTTTGTGAACGTTTTTAGTGCAAAAACCCACTCCTTGGTGTGTTTTCTCCCTTGCCTCCGTGTCATTCCCTTTTGGGAATTGGCCAATGAGAGTGAGAGATGATGTAATACTCTGCCAACGTGTTCCTTAACCCTTGAATTACCCATCCTAACCCTCAATTGTTAATTGCCCTTTGATTTGATGGGAGGGGTAAATCGAAAGTGATGATGAACAGTAGAAACGATTTTTCCCGCTTCTTTTTTACTTATAAGGGGGTTTGACTTTTTTTTCTTTTTACCCGGGTTTATAACTTCGGGCTTATAAGGGATTTGGGCCTGGCAAATTTTTGGGCTCGGGCGTAGACTTTGTGTTATAAGAAAGTTAACGGGTGTTAAGGTTAACTCTTATAATTATAAGAGTTAACACCGTTAGGGTTTAGGGATTATTTTTGTAATTTGGTTAACTTTGAGGGACTGATTTGGGAATTTTTGATTTTGTCTTTTTGTGTTGACCATGTTTGACTGAAGGTTGACTTGAGTTGACCACTGTTGACTTTTGATAGCATTCTCCCGGCTCTTTGTGTGCTCTTTCGTTCTCGTGTCCGTGTTTGTCCGTTTTTGACCGTTTTTCTTGAGATTTTTACAATATCCGTACCTACACAATCACAAAGACAAAACAAGCAGTATACAAGCATTTAAAGCACAATTTTGTCTTTTTAGGGCCATTTTTGATATAAAACGGATATGTGTTTTCACACGTATCAAAATTCCCTAAACTAAGCGATTGCGTGTCCTCACGTAATATTATATGCTTTATAACTAAATACCTCAAAACTTTCCTAAACTAAATCTTTGAAAAGTAGCAAAGATTTTTGTAGGAAAAATTAAGAAATCACAAGTTATAAAACACCCCTTTTTCCCATTTTTCTATTTTTTTATATTAAATAATATAACTGAGATTATTTCAACTTTCATTATTTCCATAACTATTAGGGATCATAGAACAAGATGCATTTCGATCCGAGAATGCCCCAAAAAGGATAAATTCATCGTCCTATGAGATTTCTTTAAGGGGTGGAGACTATAACAACCCGAAATTTTTACCAATGTAATATCGCTCTGTTATATAATATATCATTTTTTCATAGGGAAATTTTTGCTTTAATCTCTTATTATGCAACGTAACTTGCATAACTAAAATTAACAAGCTCACGCAACCTACCTATGACAATCATATATATCAAGCAAACATCATAACATGTCAAGTCAATGACCTATTATCTATTTTATCATATACGTTATTCATTTAACAAAGTTTTCACGACGATAATACCAAATGAGCTTAAACCATTAACGTTTACGTTTAAACCCTAATTTCATGTAAAGTACACATTCAAAATGAATGTACAATCAATCAAAGCACATGAACAAGTATCATAACATCTCATTTGAATATACTTTCCCTCCAAAATAAGGTACAAGTCCTTTAAAGCATAATGTACAAGTCATTAATGCACGATATCCAAAATAGCCGTTTTACCTCCGTTTTCCTAAGAATCTTGTACAATCCATCAAGTACAAGTTACAAGCAAGTCATGCACTTCATTTACAATCTATATTCATTTTCATTTCATAAAATTACAAGAAATCCAAGTTGAAAACCCTAACCCGAGCTAAATAGTAAACCGTGACCCGTTTATTGATTTTTATCCGTTTTAAACCTCAACCAACACTCAAATAAGTTGTAATAACTTATTTTACAACATTACCAATCATATTCAATCATCATTTCATCATTTCATTGCAAGTATACACGAATTTAAATCCAAGAAACCCTAACGTGCCCTAATGAGAACTATCAACCCGTTTACTAATTTTTGCCCATTTTTAACCCAAACAACCTATGAATACTCGTTATTAATCTTTAATACAAGCCTTAAGAACATATATCTATCATTACATTGTCAATATACTCGAAAACCAAGGTTAGAAATTCAATTCGAGCCCTAATAAGCTTAAACGAACCCGCGGCCACAATCTTTGCAAAATGACCCATTTTAAACTCTCATTTGCACACAAGCTCCTCAATGAAAAGCACCTCTATGCTCCTAAGCAGCTTACCCAGCTGCTATCACCATTCCTTGGTTAAATTTGAAGCCACATGACCACCCTTGGCCCCTAAGTCAGCCGCGGCCAATCACCACCCAAAACCACCTCCACATGAGCTACTCTACCACCATAGACCACCACCTCACCTTCCTAGACCCTCCAACACAGCTAGGACCAGACCATGCCACCTCAGCCCCTCTCCTTGGCCTCCAAGACTCCCTTGGGCTATAAAAACCCACTCGCACCCTCCATTTCAACTCATCCCCCACTTCCTCCTCTATAACCCATCAATGGCAGCAACTCTCTGCTCCATAAGTTCTTAAGAAGATCCAAGAAGAGTAATCAAGAAAAGCTTTGAAGATTTGAAGCCCCAAAATAAGAAAAATAGGCGTACGAGCTCATTTCCACCCGAAGTGACCCATTTCCTCCATTTTCGATCATTGAAGCTCAAACCCAGGTTCTATGATCTTCATACCTGCTCCTACACTCTTATAATGTTCATATGATCCTAAATAAACTCTTGTTAAAGTTTTATAAATCAATTCATGCTCATTTTCCATTTTGATCCAAAACCGTACACCCGAAACCCTAATTTCATGTTTTTCTTGAATCTATGAGCTAATATGATAAAATATTGTTATAATATATCCTAACATGCTTAACTAATGTTATTATAACCACTTTTTCAAGTCTTGAATGAATTTGAATTAAAAACCTATGTGTTTTCATTTTAAAACCCTAAAACGACCTATCTAAAAAAGATCGTTTGATTTCTAGCTTAACAATCATTATTTTAAACATTTTGTTATGTACTAACCTTATATTTTAGCTTATATTAATAAGATATAACCTGTAAATTACTTTTCATATTGAAAAATATAATTATTATGGATTTTGGACTAAGAACGATACGTTTTTCATGCATAGGGGTATATATCGTAACTTTCTGAAACTTATAACTAAAAGGGCTTTGAAATGTTCATTTTATCAAAGTTTTAGTATATGGGTCTATTATGTCACTTTCATAAGTACTAAGGTTTACTTTGTTCATCTTTTTTAACACTAAAAGGGACCCAAACTCGTAAAAGTTGAAAACTCAAGGGGTATATTTTGCTATGTTTCATTCTGAAGGGTCTAAAATGTAACATTTTAAAAAAGCTATAGAAATGTGTTTAAAATATTATAAAACATAACTTTAATTAACACTTGACGTGCTTATCATTTCCAGTTATTGAGAAAAACACTTAAAACCAATTATGTTATAACTATTGTAAAATTCATTCATCGATGTGCTGTTTTTAAATTAATCATGTCCGAATTCTTATTATCGTACCACATTACTGGGAGCTTTATATTAAGGGGTTCATCTTGGTATTACATTCATGACTGAGTTTTATTGGGATTACGATTTTAAAGCTGCACATAGATCCTCAAACGTTTATATATGACCTCTGAATTATGATGGCCCGAAAACGGTGTTACAATAATCCAAAAAAACTCCTCCAATCAAAATCATTACATTATTAAAATATTAAAACTAGAGTTTCTAGAGTATAATCTTCCTAAGATTGACATTATTAATCAGGCTGCGTTGACGTTGGACTGTGTACTATCATCTTGCTGTATCAACCCTCTTCCCTGTTAAGATTGTGATAAAGTCGTCAGCTTTCATTTTGGAATATTTATTACAACTACCTATCAGGTGAAGTTCATAGCCTCGCTTTTACTTATTTACATGCTTTATAAACCCGCGAGGGGGATAAACCTTACGCATTTTAAGGAAAGAATTGTGATATAATTCTTATTACGTGTTGTCTTATGTTGATAGAATGCCTCCCAAAAGGACATCAACATCTGAAGCACCAGCCATGACTCAGGCTGCCATCAAGAAACTAGTTGCTGATAATGTTGCCACAGCTCTGGAAGCACAAGCTGCAACAATGGCAAATGCTGACAATACCAATAGGAACACCAGAGAAAGAAAAGCTCATATAGTAAGAAAGTGTAGCTACAAAGAGTTCATGACCTGCCAACCTATCAACTTCAAAGGTACAGAAGGCGCTGTTGGACTTATCCATTGGTTTGAGCGAATTGAATCAGTGTTTTCCCGTAGCAACTGTTCCAAAGACTAAAAGGTGAAGTTTGATACTGGTACTTTAACTGAAGAAGCTCTATCATGGTGGAATTCTTTTGCCCAACCTATTGGGATAGAAGAAGCTTACATGATTACCTGGGCTGAATTCAAGAAGCTGTTGATAAAGAAGTACTATCCCCGAACTAAAGTCCAGAAGATGGAAGACGAATGTTTACCATCTGACTGTGAAGGGGAATGATCTCAAGGCATATGTGAGAAGATTCCAGGAATTGGCAACCTTATGTCCCACTGTGGTGCCAGATTCTAAGAAAATGATGGAAGTTTTCATTGAGGGATTGCCTCAAAGTATTGAAAGGAATGTTACCGCCTCTAAACCTCAAACTCTAGAGGAAGCCATTAACATAGCCCAGAGGCTAATGGATCAGGTAACAAAGCACACTCCGGTGCAAGTATCAAGTGATCACAAATGAAAGTTTGACGACAGAAGAACTTTCAACAACAACAACAACTACCGTAACACCAACACCAACAACCGCTATAATAATCACCAACCATAACAGAATAGAAGATAGGAAACCTTCAGGTCTTATGCCGCCACTCCAACTGAAAACAATGGGTATATTGGAAACCGTCCCTTGTGTAAGAAATGCACTCTACATCACACAGGACCTTGCACTTTTAAGTGTAATACTTGTAACAAGGTGGGCCATCTGACCAAGAACTGCAGAAACAAAGGACTAGCCACTGGAAGTAATCTGCTACCAGTGACAGTTACTTGTCATGCATATAGAGAGAAAGGGCATTATGTCAATCAGTGTCGAAAGACCACCAACAACAATGCCCAGGGAAGAGCCTACATGTTAAGAGATAGAAATGCTCACCAAGACCCGAACGTAGTCACGGGTATGTTCCTTCTAAACCAACATCTAGCTAGAGTATTATTTAATTCTAGAGCCGATAAAAGCTTTGTATCCATATCTCTTGCCTCTAAGCTAAATATTCCACCCATTACAATAGATACCTTTTACAATATCAAAATGGCTGACGGAAACTTAGTAAGCACAAACACTATTATTCAGGGTGCAACTCTGACTTTGTTAAACCAACCTTTCGAAATTGATCTTATGTCGATCAAACTTGGTAGTTTCGATGTCGTCATTGGTATGGATTGGTTATCCAAGTATCATGCTAGAATTATTTGTGACGAGAAAGTCATCCACATCCCAATCAATGGTGAAACTTTGATCATTCGATGTGACCAAAGTAAAACCCGACTAAGTCTCATATCCTGTATAAAAACTGAAAGATATATATCTCGAGGTTGTCAAGTTTTCGTAATCCAAGTAATGGAAAAGAAGTCAGACGAGAAAAGACTAGAAGATATCCCAGTAATCAGAGAATTTTTGGAAGTTATCCCAAGGTTGTCAAGTTTTCGTAATCCAAGTAATGGAAAAGAAGTTAGACGAGAAAAGACTAGAAGATATCCCAGTAGTTAGAGAATTTCCGGAAGTTTTTCTTGAAGATCTACCTGGCCTTCCTCCTGTTCGCCAAGTAGAATTCCAAATCGATCTAATTCAAGGAGCGGCACCTGTAGCCCGTGCACCTTATAGATTAGATCCTTCAGAAATGCAGGAACTATCTAACTAACTTCAAGAATTAGCAGACCGAGGTTTTATCCCACCAAGTACTTCACCCTGGGGAGCTCCTGTCTTATTTGTCAAAAAGAAAGACGGATCTTTCAGGATGTGTATCGATTACCGAGAGTTAAATAAACTTACTGTAAAGAATCGTTACGCATTACCCAGGGTTGATGACTTATTTGACCAACTTTAAGGTTCGAGTGTCTACTCGAAGATTGACTTAAGATCAGGCTATCATCAACTGAGAGTCAGGGATGAAGATATTCCCAAGACTGCTTTCAGGATAAGATACGGACACTATGAATTTCAAGTGATGCCATTAGGTTTAACTAACGCGCCTGCTGTATTTATGGATCTCATGAACCGTGTATGTAAACCATACTTAGATAAATTTGTGATAGTGTTCATCGATGATATTCTCATCTACTCTCGTAACAAAGAAGATCACGCAAATCATCTAAGAAGAATCCTAGAATTACTCAAGAAAGAGAAGTTGTATTCCAAGTTCTCCAAGTGTGATTTCTGGATTCGTATCGTGTAATTTCTTGGACACTTACTTGATAATCAAGGACTTCATGTTGAACCCGCCAAGATTGAAGCAGTTAAGAATTGGACATCTCCTACTACACCCACATAAATATGCCAATTCTTAGGACTCGCCGGTTATTATCAAAGATTTATCAAAGTTTTCTTGAATATTGCAAAGTCTTTGACTGAATTAACCTATAAAAACAAGAAGTATATCTGGGGCGAAGACCAAGAGACAGATTTTCAATTGCTTAAAAAG
>BQNB010033266.1:32491-52473 GCA_026074375.1 Tanacetum coccineum
GGTAACTTGTTTGTGCTTAAATGGTGTTGACGAAGACTTGACAAATCTAGCAAACGTGTACGATCTATCTTATGGTGCTTATTACGTACATTTGCTATCACTTGAAGGAGTTACGTTATTGTGCTCAGTGTCTCATTATAGAGAATGAGGATTTTGTCAAATAGATTGCGGTCTGCTTATACATTAGGGGAAGCTTATTGATTAAATGTTTAACCATCTGCAGGTTGCATATCTACTGAAGACCCCTACTTGATTATAACAAAAACGGGAAGAGGTTTCGTTTCATTCGTATATTAACTTCAGGAGAAGTTTGTGCTTATTGGGGTTTGTCATTATCAACTAGGGGAAGATTGTTGTGAATTATATTTTGAGTTGATAAGACAAAACACGAATGAAACAAGATGGAAACATGAAGGACCAAAGTTGTAGTCAAAGAATACTACAAAAGATAAGAATTAAAAAATTTGGTCAAAGATAATGATTGAATAACTAATTGGTCAAAGATAATTAATTTCATCATTATTATCATTATTAATTGGTCAAAGATAATTAATTTTATCATTATTATCTTTATTAGTTTCCATGTAAACCTTGACTCCTTATACTATAAAAGGAGGTCTAAGGTATGTAGTTTAATTATCCATCATAGTTAGATCTCTCCCAATGAGAGTCTAATAGTTAGTTTATGTAATAGTTAGTTTATAGACGTGTTATAGTCGTCTATATGTATTAGTAGCCTCAAGGGTCATAGGATCTATGTTACAGTTAGGTAACGTACTAATAATATTGAGGCATGAACGTTCGGTTAAAACCTTGTTTAATAACGTATTGTTCTTTAATTTCCGCTGCGTATATAAGTTATTTGTAAAACATATCCTAGATGGGCTAAACGATTCTTAACATTAATGTCAAATGACATTTGAACACAATAGTTCAAGTCTTGAACCTTAATGTCAAATGACGTTTGAACACAACAGTTCAAGCCTCGAACCTTAATGTCAAATGATGTCTGATCATAATAGTTCAGGCCTCGATCCTCAATGTCAAAGAATGACATTTGAACACAACAGTTTAAGCCTCGAAACTTAATGTCAAATGATGTTTGAACACAACGGTTCAAGCCTCGCATCACAATGTCAACAAAAGTTCCTACAACATCATATGATAGTTATGACGTTAATGATAGAGTTGGAAAGTCTATTCGTTCCCTTATTCGACGAATATTTCAATGAAGTAAATCAAGTTGTTTCAAAGTCTTATGCTGTTACTACTGCTGATGCATCCGTTAAACGTCAACAACAATGAGATTCAACTTCATCTACTTCAACTCTAGCAACAACTATCACTGCTTATGGAAACTTTGAATTTGTAAATATTTTTATTTTTCTCTTTATTTTGATTTATAAATATTTTTGAAAAAGAAAATACAAAAATATAAAACCAACAAAAAGAAATAGAAAAATATAAAATCTAGAAAAACAAAATATAAAATCAGAAAATTTCAAAAATACCAAAAAGAATCTTCTCGACATGTCTCTTGGAATCGATAACATTTACGTACCTAGAAATGTCGATTAACATTGACACGGGTGTGTAAATGAAGTTCGAGCAAGAGTTCAAACTTTCAAAACATGTCATTTCTAAATTTTCTTTAAGACTTATGTACATTTCAGTGCATAACTCAGACCCGAATGTAATAGGGCAGTGTACGTTTCAGTGCGCTTACTCTTTAAATAGAAGAGAAGTCTTCTATCATGGTTTTTAAAACCGTTGAACACAATTTTCAAAAAGAACTTTCAATGTCAAATTGTCTACAATATAATTTGTGGTATCTTTCCATAAAAAGTGGTATTTGTTAAAATTGTGTGTTCAACACTCCCTTCCTCAATATATTTAACAATTGGTACAATATTCAATGTTTATAACTGGTACAATTGGTAAAAAGAATGCTCAACAATGTCAACGTAACAAGTGAATCAATTTTTGAGAGGGAGCTTTTAAATCAAAGCCTTTTAATGTGTTGTGTACATCTCATAAATGTCAATTTTATGTATCCAAACACATTTCGTGAAATTAAAATGTGGAAATTATAATGTCAATTAATAATATACATTGTTCACTAAGGCATCTCACTCCGTCGTCAACATAATTGTGGTGTCATATCATTTTTTTCTTGTAATGTCAAGTTTTAAAAAATTAATAGTATCCCACATATTGTGTTGAAGGGGAGCTATCGAAAAAATGGATTCATGCAATATCATGGTATAATTTTTCTCCCCATGGAATTTTTAATTTTAAATACTAAAAGATTTATTATTTAAAATGTGATCTAGAAAAATATGATATTTAAGACTCTAAGTGCAACTCTTTCCTTCATTTACAAAACAATTTCGAATCTTGAAGCACATGTGTAGGGGGAGTATTTTAAAATGTCTGTATTAATGGTTTTATGGTTCGATCTCTATACCCAACAACCAATTAATCTCACGACGTCGATGAAGTCATAAGGTGGTTAAGGTTAGGTATAAATCCTATGATCTAACCAGAACCAGAGGGATCTACCCAAGGATATTCCATAGATAGAATTAGAAGTCCTTAGGTATGATTGGAGAAGAATGAGTATAAGGCAATAATGCTGACTAAGATTGAGCTAACACTAGAACAATCACAACAAGGTGTTAGTGATGATGTCTTAGTAAGCATTGAATGGGTTGAAGAATTAAAAAGAAATGTATGGATAAAGGGCAAAAACAAAGTAGCCTTCCACACAACTTAGGCAGAAACTGGGTCAATACATAATCTATCAAAATCACAATGATGATTGTTGATATTGAAGAAAGTTGTCATGGACCCAGTAATGCAATGCACAACCCTTCCCAGCCATTCGAGTTTCTCTCAAAAGAAGCTTGTCTCATTTGTCATGGAGATACACACGTTATCTATTGACCTCTCACTCCGAGATTGTTGATATTAAATAGGTGGCAGTTAGCTCTAGCCTCCGATTACTAAAACCAAAGTGCACAAATCGAGTCTAGAGCCAGAAGAGATCAGATTATAAATCTCATTAGGACACAATGTCAAAATACACTTGTTGAACACTTTATAAATCTCATTAGGACACAATGTCAAAATACACTTGTTAAACACCATAAAGTTTACAAGTTGTAACAAAGAGTCCTACGCATTATCCTTGAGATCTTGCCAGAACATCCGAGTGATACTTAGTTCACAGTGAAGATGGAAATCCTGCTTGAGCAACATCAAACAAGATCTTGGTAGGTGACTTGCAAGATTCTATATGAATCGAACTTGTGACAATTGGATATCGATTTGGTCCAGTAAATGAATTGACGACTTAATCATAAAGATAGTAACTATCTGATTAACTCTTATCGTGTTGTCTGCTTTGAGATGTTTCAGTAATGAGAACAAGCAAGCATGGTAAATCTAATACATTTGTGTTAGAAGATCCTACGCTTTGAGCTGGAAACCCTGTCAAAGAGATTCTTTGAATCTACCTGATCATAGGTATAGTATTTATACTATAAAATGGGGAACCGGTGGATATCGCAACCTAAAATTGACGAATGACAAAGACATTTCATCCATATCTGCTGTTTATTACTAACATTCAAATGCAGGTACAAACGTCGGTGTTGTATCCCTATTCTAGCAAAGTCGGATTCGTTACCACATACTCATACTCGAGCTTTAAAAGTCAATCATTTAGCATCAAGAGTGTTGATCCTAAACTTCCTCAAAGATCTTCAAAGTCAAATCAAGAATCGTATTTTGGGGAGATTGTTAGCCTTATGTTCATATAAGTCAAACAAGAATGCAATAAGAATTGTTGATCCTACTTGAATAGATCTTGAATTCCTTATCTTGTGTAAGGCTTAGTTATGCAAGGTAAATCTTACACAACTATGATAGAAACTTTGTACAATATATCAAAGACTATGCAGAATCTAATCTTTGATCAATAAGAAGAATATGCAATAGAACAGTAATTCTAATGAACACACAGATTAATAAACAAAGCTTCAATATATTAATGCGAATACTCTAACTAATATTACGGTTACAAAACCTTGAAGCTATAAATTATACGACTAAGATACATAAAACACTATGCCTTAGGACCTTCTTTTATACACCAAGGAGTCCTAGTCGATTTACAATATATTCCTAAAACTTAGATTATTCTCAAAGATCTATTCTCTACATAACAATCCTTATCTCATAAGTAATCTTGATCTTCAAGCAATCTTTATCTTTCAGTAGTTGTAATCTTTCAGCAGTTGTAACTTTGTACCGGTAGCATTAACTTTGAACAAGCAGTAGTAACTTATACACCAGCAGCATTAACTGTGTACAAGCAGTAGTAACTACTTATAATATTTTCTTCAATCTTCACCAGCAGTACTAACTTTACTCTAGCAGTACTAAGATATACTAGCAGTAGTAACAGTTTCCTTTATGCTTCTTTTCTACCTTTTGTTTGCTTATTGGTATAGCTTATGTTGTGTATGGATTAAGCTTTTGGGATAACACAAAATGTTTGGGAGGTATGCAGGGGTCTCACGAACATCAACCAACAAATGATTGCATACAACTTTTGATAGGGTTTGGATATTGACATTGTCAATATCTTATTCTCTTTTTTGCTGTCAAATTAACACAGGCAATAAGTAAGGATAACCAAATATTTTTTAATACACGCGATATTTATCTCTTATCATAGAACATTTGTAACACCCCTGATGAGGTGTCATTTTATACACTATTTTGAGGTCATTTAACCCCCTAAATTATGCAAATACGCCCAGATTATGTGCTTAATAGTTTGTTTTTGGGTTTTACACTTGGATGCATTTTGGGAGAATACAACGTGACTTTGGGCCATTTGGAGAAGAAACGGACAAGATTACGACTCTACACCAAGAACCATGAAGAATTGTGCACTCAAAGCCTCAGGACGGCGTCACATCCATAAAGCGACATCGTTAAGACTTTCATGGTGACGGCGTCAGAGATTCAGCGACGGCATCAGGAAGTGGCCGACTTAAAGTAGATCTAGATTCATACATGGCGACGACGTCATGACTTCAAAGCGACACCGTCGCGTCGTTTTTCCTATATATACAAAACCGGTTTTAGGGTTACTAGCGTGTAACTTTGTATAACTTTTGGGAGATGAACCCTAATCATTCTAGTAGCTTTTAGGTCATCTTTAGGGCCTCAAAACCCTATTATAACTACCTGTAATCCATGTTTTAATCAATTAAGAATGTTTATCTTTAATCATTCAATATGTCTATGTGTTGTTTGATTGATTTATGTTCTTGGTTTGTTTATAACATGCTAGGCTAAACCGTTCTTTTTATTTACTTATGATTGTATGAAACTTAGATTGTAGATCCTTTAATTGTTGCTTCTATTTATGGATGTATGCGTTAGGCTTTAGAAAACTAGCCATAAGATATTAAATTGGCATAGACGTCTAGGGAAACGCGAGTGTGTAGAAAGGATACCATCGGTAACAGTCTTCATACTACCTTACCCCTAATATGGTTGATCCCTCTTAAGATATTTCAATTGCATTTAATATATTCTTAGGGGCCTTGTAACAGTCTTTATACTACCTTACTTGTGCGTAGCCTTAACGGAATATTAAATAGACGGTGGGTTGGTGTAATTCGTTCATGACTTAGGAAATACTTACACAGATCATCACAAGTGTGACAAACCAACAGGATTAGGAGAAGCAATCTAAGGAGTATTACATGATTAAGTAAATACATCTTTTTATCATAAAGTTATCACTAGTAGATTAGATTATATTTAGCTTAATTAGTTAAACAAACCAACCTCTCAAACCTACGATTTTACCTGTTTTCTATAAAATAAAAATACAAAAAGAATCTTCTCTTAACCCTGTGGACCTTTGTTAGATCTTGATCGAGCCTTCCCAACCTATTCTCCTAGAGAGCGATAACAACCCCCGGGTCTTGCCTATATTACACTACAACGATTAGGTGTACTGCCTAGGGAGTTGTAAAACTTCTTGTTGAAGTCTAACAACAACCGCACCAGAATACAATCAAACTACAGAGGCTCGAGCTAGTTCATACATATATTTATGGCCCTACATATGTTGCATCAATAGATGGATCCCGTTACTATGTTACCTTTATCATTGACAGCAACAGGAAGGTATGTGTTTATTTTCTTAAAAATAAATCTAAGGTATTCAACACTTTTAAGAAGTGAAAGGTTGCAGTGGAGAATGAAACAAACCTTCGGGTGAAGTGTTTAAAATCCGATAATGGTGGAGAGTATAGAAGCTGAGAGTTCATTAAGTATTGTGTCGAGAACGGGATTAGGATGCTAAAAACAGTCTCGAAAACACCTCAACAGAACGATGTTGCTGAAAGAATAAACCGAACATTGAATGAGAGAGCAAAGAGTATGAGGCTCCATGCAGGGCTCCCAAAGATGTTTTGGGAAGATTCGGTTACTACGAAAGCTTACTTAATTAATGGCAGACCCTCTGTGCCTTTAAGGTTCCGAATTCCAGAAGAGGAATGGCAAGGGAAGGAATTTAGTCTCGCACACTTAAGGGTATTTGGGTGTGACTCCTACATTAAGGTGAAAGATATTGCAAGAGATAAGCTAGATGCAAAGTCTATGAAGTGCACATTCATAGGCTATGCCTCAGATGAGATAGGATATCGCTTTTGGGATTCGAAGAGTCACAAGGTCGTCCGAAGAAGATATGTCACATTTAATGAGGACTCTCTATATGGAGCCAAGGTTGCAACAGATTTTAGTAACTTAACGAAGCCAAATCAGAAGGATCAAGTGGTGTTGGAAGACTCTCCAAAGAACCTTGCAAATAAAAGCATAGTTACAGAGCATGGTTGAGTTCAGAAATCACTCAGATCCCAGGTGGGAGCTCAGATACGAGTGAGGGGTCCGAAGATAGTGGGAGCTTCAAGGATAGTGGAAGATCATATAAAGAAGACTCTGAAGACAGAGCATCCTCCGAGGAGGGATGCTCTGAGACTCCACATGTACGAAGATCCACCAGAGAGTCCATGGCTCTGGTAAGGTACTCTCCATCAGCAAACTATTTGCTACTGACAAAGAATGGTGAACCAGAGTCTTATTTAGAATCCTTGAGTAGCAAAGAATTCGTACAGTGGGAGAAGGCTATTAATGAAGAGTTAGTTTCACTTGAAAAGAACCAGACTTGGTCCTTAGTCACATTACCAACAGGAAAGAAGGCATTACAGAGCAAGTGGGTGTTCAGGGTTAAACAAGAGCAGGATGGCAAGAAAAAGTACAAGGCTAGATTGGTAGTTAAGGGTTTCTAACAGAAATAAGGGGTAGACTACTGAGATCTTCTCTCCAGTTGTGAAGATGACTACAATCAGGTTAGTCTTGAGTATTGTAGCCGCACAGAACTTGCATCTAGATCAATTAGATGTCAAGACAGCCTTCTTACATGGTGACCTTGATGAAGACATCTACATGACACAACCAGAGGGTTTTTAGTCAGCTAGGAAAGAAGAAAATCTTGTGTGCAAGTTGAAAAAAAGTCTGTGCGGATTAAAGCAAGCACCGAGACAATGGTACTTGAAATTTAACTATTTTATGCAGAGGGCAGAGTACAAGAGATGTGCTATGGACCATTTTTGCTACTTGAAGAAAGTTGGTTTGTCCTCTATTATAGTACTGTTATATGTTGATGACATTGTGGTAGCAGGCTCTGACATGGCAAAAATCAAGAAGCTCAAGAGACAGTTGTCTCAAGAATTCAAGATGAAGGATTTAGGTCCCGCAAAGCAAATTCTAGGCATGGGCATCATTAGAGATAGAACGAAGGGTACTCTAAGGCTATCCTAAGAGAAATACATAGGGAAGGTTTTAGAGAAGTTTAATATGAAGGATACAGAGGCTAGATGTCAACCTTTGGGGGACCATTTTAAGCGTAGTAAGAAACAAGCACCTAAGACGGAGGCTTTTAGACGAAGAATGGCTAGGGTTCCTTATGCTTCATCAGTTGGCAGCGTGATGTACGTTATGGTGTGTACAAGGCCAAATATAGCTCATGTAGTGGGAGTTGTTAGCATATTCATGTCTAACCCAGGAAGGGAGCATTGGGAAGCTGTCAAGTGGCTGTTACGCTACTTGAAAGGTACTTCGAAGGCTAATCTCTGTTTTAGAAAAAAATAGGTTGTTTTAGAAGGATTCTCTGATTCAGACTATAGAGGTTACTTAGATTCGGGCAAGAGTACTACGGGTTATGTTTTCACAGTGGGTGGTACAACAGTTAGTTGGATGTTTAGAATTTAGAAGTATGTCGCTATGTCAACTACAGAAGCCGAGTATATGGCTATTGCAAAGGCTGGCAAAGAGTTGGTATGGTTGAAGAATTTTCTTGAAGAGTTAGACAGAGCCCAAACAGAGTGTGTTTTGTTTTGTGATAAACTGAGTGCTATTTATCTCGCAAAGAATTCGGTGTTTCACGGTCGAACAAAACACATCAAGATAAAATATTACTATATCCGAGAATTGGTAAGTGAAGGGACGTTATCTTTGAAGAAGATTCTTGGAGCAAAGAACCCTGTAGATATGCTCACCAAAGTGGTGACAACAGAGAAGTTAAAGCTTTGCGCAGCTTCAACTGGCCTCTGAGATAACTGATGAACCTTCGTGGTGTCTTACCAGAGAGAGAGGTTATTCTCAGTTTGATGATGTTAGTTCAGGATCCTTGTATCGAAAGTCTCCTAGCCCTGTGTTTGGTTAGTGCAGCATGTTCCGTATGTTCGGCGGTACATGAAGGTTAGAGCAGTAGCATTGTTAAAGGGAAGGTGGTTTTGAAGTTTACAAAGATTACTTGAGACGGAGAGCAGTGAAGTGATCAGCCTTCAAGTGGAAGATTGCTGAGTTGTGAAGGCTTATATCCCACATCGGTATAATGAGTAAAGTGGATTAGGGTCTCACACTTATAAATTCCCCCTCATTGTAATTGTAAACTTGTATCTCTTGTGTGTGCGTACCACAATAATAAAATCTCTCTGGTTTGATCTCGTGGACTGTCACGACTATCCTAGTCGTAGATACCACGTTATATCTTGTGTCGATTATATTCCGTATTTACTTTCTGTAAGCCCTGTTTGTATTCTTTGTTTGTTCGAGCGGTGTGTGCAGGTGCGATATACCCTAACATTTTGCTGCTTTCGGTTGGGATACTAAGGTCCGACCCAACCTATTTTTTTTATTAATACTTATTGCCTCACACACACATACATACATTGACTCGAGTCTTTTAGAACACACGCACGTATATGAAGTCAAATAGATCATCAAAAATGTGCGAGTTGAGGTTTGATGTTTAGGTTTTTTTTTGCTTGAAGATTCAGTTACAATCAAGGTTGAAAAAATCGCTAGGTGCTAGCCGGGCGGCCGGGTACTGCCTAGCGATTAATCGGTTAGGCAGGATTTAATTGGATTTGATTTTTTTTATATAAAATTATAAAATTTTGAAATTGTATGCCCGATTTAAGTCTAATTTGGTCAATTTATGGCCGATTTCTATCCATTAATAGACTTGGCCGATTTCATTGATTTTTGTTTGATTTTGCCGATTTATGCCCGATTTGAATGATTTTTATCTGATTAATCGATATGTTGACCAAACCGATTAATAAGGCTGATTAGTGTAAATCCGAACGGTTAATCCCCGCCTAAAAGCTTAGACGCCGTTTAATCGGCCGCTTAGGCTGATTTTTGCAACACTGGTTACAGTTAATCAAAACGCAAAAGTTAGGGTCTCAATTTTGGGGGATTTTTTGGTGCGCGCGTTTATGCTTGATCCATGTGGGACAATTAAAAAAATGTGTTTATGCTTTTGGTTATAGTTCTTTACTTAAATTTGTTTGATGTGAGTGTTTCGATTGTTTATATTTTTTATGCTTGTGTTTGGTTACGATTATGTTAAAACACATACTAAAGAAACTCGACTTTAGGTTAGATATAAAGGTAATTGTTGATTTTAACAGTTTATTGAAAACTGCTTAAAAAACACACTAAAGAAACTCGACTTTAGGATTTTTCGGGCAATACCCACATGAATCGAGATTTGAAACCGAATCGAAATTATAACCGAACCGAATTAAATATTCGGTTTTCGGTTTAGATGTGGTTTTGGAAATCTAAACCGAAAACCAAATTCATATAAATATACGTTTATATATTTATAATCTTCAAAATTGTTTTTTATATTATGATAAAATTTTAATGGTCTTTTTGTGTATATAAATTGAGGTGAGATTATGATAGAACAATATCATCTCAAAGAACAAAAGAACACATCATAACCAACTATTTTTCATCAAATAAAAAAACAATTAAAAAACTTTATTTTCCACCTCTTTTTTAAAAATAAAATATCTTGCAAACGGTAAATCGTCAAACGACAAAAAATACATCATCGCAACGAGAATTAAATCATCTTTCTATAGAGGGGCACTTTTATATACTATCGACGAACTTTTTTTTTAAAAAAAATTTCAGTAACATCTGAAAAAATCACATGTGATTTGTAGCATAATCACATGTGATTTCATAAAATCACATGTGATTTGTGATACAAATCACATGTGATTTTTTCAGACGTAACCAAAAAAAATAGATTTCATATACTTTTGACGACTTTTTAGTGTTACAATTTTCGCCAAAAAAAATTACACGTGATTTGTAAAATCACTTGTGATTTGTTATTTTTAAAAATCGCGCGGTATTTCATAAATCGCATGTAATGTCACAAATTCACTTATGAATTTTAAAGTAATAAATCACGTGTAATTACATAAATTCATAAATCGCATGTGAATTTACAAATTTACGTGCGATTTTAAATGTAAGAAATCACATGTGATTTTTCGAATCACGTGTGATTTTTTCTGGGCGGAAATTTAAAAAAAGTTCGTCGAAAGTATATAAAAGTACCCGTCTATAGAAAGATAATTTAATTCTCTTCGCGATGGTATAATTAAATTTATGTCAAACGAAAAAAAATACTCCATCGCGACGAGTATTTTTTTATCTTTCTATAGGGGGCACTTCTATATACTTTCGACGAACTTACCGAATTTATTTTTCAGTCACGTCTGAAAAAATCACATGTGATTTGTACTGCAATCACATTTGATTTCGTAAAATCACATGTGATTTTTTCAGGCGTGACTGAAAAAAATAATCGAAAAAAAAGTTCGTCGAAAGTATATAAAAGTGCTCCTCTATAGAAAGATGATTTAATTCTCGTCGCGATGGTATGTTTCGTTTTGCGTAACGTTTAACGGTTTGTGAGATATTTAATTTTAAAAAAATAGAATGAAAGTGAGTTTTTTAATTAAATTAAAATAAGAATTAATCTAAACATGGAAAAAAAATTGATGATTGAGATGAAGTGAATTGTTCTTTAATTAGATAGTGTTCTACATAGAATTTTTCTCATAAATTCATATACACAAAAAGACCATTAAAATTTTATCCTAATTAAAAAAACATTTTTTACGCTTGAAATTAAAAAAAAATTGCTAAAAATTATATATAATTAAATTTTAAAAATATATACATTATTTAATTCAGGTTATATGGATAAACTCGAAAACTGAACCGAATTACAATTCGATTTTACTCAAAAAAATAATTTAACCAAATTAATTGAACCGAATAAACTAAGAACCCGATAACCGAACCGATTAACACGACGAAACGTTGCACATAGCTCAAACTGAAGAAGCAATAAAAAGGCTCGAGTCATATATGGTCTCAAAAGTTACACGTAGCCTATGCCAATAATCCACCAAAAATATATATATAAAAGAAGAAGAAAAGAGAAACATAACTAACAAACAACATCTGATAGACTAGTTAAAGTTGATTGAGCCGGCGTCATGTCGATAGTGGCACAATCGGTTACCACTGGTTTTCTTTGCCAATATGAAAATCTAAGACATATTAACGGGGTGTTTGATATTGCTTATTTAATATTGATTATGAGTTTTGAAACGGATAATCAGATAATAAGCTATTATAAAACGTGTTTTTGAAACATAGTATTTGGATTTGTCTATGTTGTTTAATATCGCAATAATCAAATAATCAGTTTTTTTATTGTTTGACAAATTTAATTATTCAATGATTAAAACTGTAAAATGACAAAAGAGACGTGTCTTTTCTATTATTTTATTATTTAAGTTTTACAAAAAATAGTATTATATGGATATATAAAATATACATTATAAAATTACTTATTTTCTGAACAAAACGACATCGTATTTGCGTCGTTTGTACTGTTCATTTTTCTACAGTGGTTGGGTTGAAGTTATATTACACGGGCTGAATCCTGAGGCCCAGTCCTATGTTCGCTTTGTGACATTGAATGAATTTGTTTGAGCAAAAATATCTTTATTTTGTGTAAAAAGGAAGGCAATACGTGTTGTAAAATATATCACACATTTGTTGTACGAACCCATCATTATAATATTACTCAATACTCGCACGAAACGACGACACCCTTAACTACCTAAAAAATTTTAAATAACGACAGGGGTCCGAAACGTAATGTTGACCTTTACTTCTTTAAAAAAATTACCGGCTACATAATTACGACAATGCATCCTTGAAATATAGACAAAAATAGCTCTAGCGCAACACGCGAGCCGAAACAACTACCAAAATATATATTCGACAACCAAAGATAAATAAGTTCGCCGCAACGCGCGTGGCAAGATATTTCAATTGTACAACCACGTAAAATCACATTTTTATATAGTCTGAAAAATGCATACGGAAAAATATTCATTCGAGAAAAATAATAAACTGAATGGAAAAAATAATAATAAATCTTTATTCAACAGTTCAAATATTATACCAATTTAAGCAAAACGAGATGCTTTTCGTACCAAATTTATGCAACATAAAGTTGACCAGAAAAAGACCAAAAATTTCGAAAAAATAAGCTCCGCCACAACGCGCGGGCAATCATGCTTGTTTAATAATATGGTACACGAACCGAAGTGAACCGGAATGAGCCTACCCCCATCGTACCGGATTTTGAGAAATAGCGAACCGCGATCTCGTACCGCGATCCCGTACCAGAGCGATCCCCGTTTCATGTGACTATGGCTTGTACTGTTCATTTTTCTACAGTGGTTGAGCTGAAGTTATATTACACGGGCTGAATCCTGAGGCCCAGTCCTATGTTCGCTTTGTGACATTGAATGAACGAGTCGGTAGGTGACCCGCGCGTTGCGGCGGGGGCAACTGCTCTTACCAACTTTTTTATATATATTTTTTGTCAGCATAAGTTACAAATCAAATCTTTTGTAGCAGTACTAAGCATTATCTGCTACATAAGTAAAACACAAACATGAGGTGCTCTTATCTTCCCTTCTGTTGAGATGTGGAAATCTGAATGTTTATATGCTTGCAAATAAAAGCTGCACCTGCACCTGAAAAGTGGCATGAGCCCAAATTAGCAGCAATCTTAATAGCTGCAACTTTAGATTATTTATAACACCAAAAAATATCAAAAGATTTACCAATACGTTCCTGACTGATCTATTTTCGTATCATCGCCCTAATTAACATCACATGATACATCAATTGCCATGTTATACATTTACAGCAGGAAACGACGACGTTCCAATCGGGTCAAAAACAGAAATATGTTCATAAATATATAGGCAGTTGCTATATATTATGAAAAGGAAGTTCAGTGGTTTTACTATTATTAGGTGTAAAACCATTAAGGATTAGTAAAGTAGTTACCTTTTCAATGATAGAGGTAGATTTGGGATCATGGCAATCTCGAACGGTGTATGACTGGCAAGTCTCGGTAGGAGTTTCAAAGCTAGTAAATTTAAAAACAGAAATGCGTGTGTTCATTGGGCATTTTAAGTGGGCATTTTAAGTCCAAGCTCGCTTTACTATTTTGCTAGTCGTTGGTAACAAAAGAGGGGTAATCTTCGGATACATGAGCACAAAGAGCTGATAATTTACGTCTTGAGAATGTAATTTCTCTTCGAACAACACCAAAACATTGCCTGATGGCTTGAAGCAAGACCTCAGCACATGGTACCTTAAAAGAACAATACAACATTTAGTGGACAATTATATCAGTACAGAACTAATACTAAACTAATACATACATAGAATCCGGATCAAATGATAAATTCTTATCATGAGAAATTTTGAATTAAACGTGAGAAATGTATTTAGCCCCGTTGATTCATAGTTTTTATATGTAGAAATACCTTTTGTTGATTCAATGCAAATAGGTGATTCACAATAGCCGTTTTACTGTATGTTCAATGGAAGTTGTAAGCTGATTCAAAACTTTGAAATTTATATGATATTTTGCAAATAATATGAATCACATGTTAGATTTTCAACACTTAGAATCATCGATATGCTTCCATTCAACTAAACGAAACATTTCTACGTGAAAAATTCATGAATCAAGGTTACAAATTGCGATTTTCATGATTTATCACAGGAACTAAAGTCTACAATTCTACATATATAGCAAAAAGAAAACATACCCAGATTTAGATGCAGTAGAAGAAGCAGCAGAAGTATCAGGTTTTGTCTGCAAAACATAGATCAAAACATCAACAATAAAACATAAAAACACACAAATTTATTAAAGGGGTGTTTGTTTCGGCTTATATAAGTTCATAAACTTATGACATAATGAACTTATATAAGCCAGAAAATTTCAAAATAAGCCACATAAAATAAGTTTATGAAACATAAGCATTAGTAACCAAGTGATCAGCTCTACCACCAATCTTAACAATCTTCTTAGCAGCAGCATCATTAGATCTAACCACAACAAATATGCGAATATAAATTTCCATTAGGAATTAATAGCAGTTAGTCGTCTGTACCTGTTTGAAAAGTCCTTTGCAACATTAATTAGCTCATCAGCTAGGCACTCGGCAATTGTCGTAACATTTTTTAAAAGTGACCTTTTTTTATTTAGAAGCTTACTTTATTCCCAAACACACCCATTTGTGATATTTCAGGTTATATACACATTTCAGATAATACACATTTGAGGTAAAAAAACGCTTTGTGGCAGGCGGTTTGAATGACACGTCAAGCAGGGTCAATTTTGTGCGATCAACACGTGCCATCTTGGGAGGATCCGAATACAAACCATAAGGTATCTTTTTTAATATATTTTTAATATTAGTCGGCATGATAACATGAATGTGAAAATTATATAACTACAATAACAGTCTAATTTATGCATGCATGAAAAAACACATTTTCAGCGTTTTTTTAAACTTAACCCATTAGCCAATATCTTATATAGTTCCAACTTGAAAAGCCATTCAAAATCTACTGGTAGCATTGGGAGGTGTGTAGTGATAATTAATGCTACAACGGAGATGAAGCAAACCTTACCAGTGGCCATGGGTAATATCGTTATATATCCGACAACATTGCTACTGCCCATCTTTCCTTAGCAGCCTGCATAACCCGACGAATCGACCTGTAATATCTCAACCTGAAAACACTTGTACCCATATACCCGAAACTTATTAGTGTGAAGTATCGGCTAAGTTTTTCCATACTCAAAAGCCGATTAACCCAACCTGCTCATATATCTTTATTTAGTGGGTTTATGAGCTAATGGCTATCAAAGCTGTAACACATTTATAACAACAACTTAAATTCACCAACTTCCTAGTTAGCTTGAAGTAACTTGCAATTTCAAACCAAGTACAGTTTGAAAATGCCCAGCATAAATAATTAAATACCAGCACCGGCATTATCATTGTCTTGTCGAGAGCCAGATTTATTGTCTTGTTGAGAGCCAATATAGAAGAGGTTCAACTACTGCTATAAGACCTAAAACATATTACCAAATGACCCCAATCATTATACTACTACACCAACATATTGGCAATAATAATAGCAGTGACTAATTGTACAACAACTACATAAACATTCAGTTTTTATCCATACACATATTATTCTACGTTGTAAATAATAATTGTACGTACCCGTACTATAATTCGATCCGATTGGGTTACGGTCTTGAGCAAATAATCAGTCGACCATCTAAGTGCGACCAACGTGTTCCTTAGCTCTTCGGGTGGCATCATTTCACCGAACTCAACAACACTCCATGCCCGTAAGATCCACGACGACGGCTGCACCATCTCCAAGTCCAGAATTACCATGCCAAAAAGTAGCAGATGACAACATAACCTAACTGATACACTAAATAATCCCATAGTAAAAATCAGTGTATGTAGTTACCAGCACCATAGCCTCTTTCGCAGCCTCAATATTTTCGCCTGCTTTCGCCGCAGTTGCTTCGCAACCGTTTTTCGCCTTCTCTTTATCCCATTCTAACAACCCTTGACTTCCATCTTCCGCCTCCTTGACTGTCTGCCACGTAGGAACAAAAGCCTAAATTTTAACCCGCATAATTAAACACGATTAAACCCATAACAACACAAAAGATTTTGAAGCCGTAACAATAATATGCGTTTTAATACGTAGATAGCAAGAAGGTATTTTTTTGCGATATGATAAAAAAGGGCACTATTGTAGCATAACAAACGGGTTCATTAGCCTACACCGGTATTCACAGTACCATATCTATTAAACTACATATGCAACAAAACACAAAGATTAAGCTTTAAAAAAGATTAAACTGAAATTTTTAAATGGTATCAATTGCATTTAAATTTATAAGCAGAAACATAAGCAACTCCAAAAAACCTTATAAAGTGATAAAGTTGATTAACAACAATATATATATAAACATAAAAAAAAATTAGCAGAAGCATATGACCTCGTTAACTTTCTGCTGTTACCTTCTTCTTATGTCTTGTCTAACGTTAAACCTTCTAAATTCCATTTCAGTTGATTATATCAATACTTTAACCTGAAAGAAATTAGTAACATATACATTAATATCAATAAACTTTTGCGGTAAACAAAATTAATTGATAAAAAACGTTATATCCGGTGGCACCGAGTGGAAGGATGAAGGCGGTAAAGAGTAGAATACATAGGATCTGGAAAGAAGGATGAAGGCGGTGGCATCGGTGGAAAAGCGGTAGCGTCGATTAGGTAGAGAAGTTGCTATGGTGGGTGAGGTGGGCCGGTGGGTAAGTGAGTCGGTAACTATGAAGAGTCACGAAGAATGTAGAAAGGAAGAAAGGATACTGATATTAGCCGGCGAGATATCAAAATACCAGGCCCGTAAGTGGATCACAAATACATGGCCAGAGGAAGCCCAAGAAAAAAAAGCAACCCAATTCTCCACCGACCATTTGTGAATTGTTATATAGGAGAATTAGTTTGAGCAAAAATATCTTTATTTTGTGTAAAAATGAAGGCAATACGTGTTGTATAATATATCACACATTTATTGTACGAACCCATCATTATAATATTACTCAATACTCACACGAAATGACGACACCCTAAACAACCTAAAAATTTTAAAAAAAACGACTGGAGGTCCGTAACGTAATGTTGACCTTTACTTCTTTAAAAAAATTACCGGCTACATAATTACGACAATGCATCCTCGAAAAATAGACAAAAATAGCTCTGGCGCAACGCGCGAGCCGAAACAACTACTAAAATATATATTCGACTATCAAAGATAAATAAGTTCGCCGCAACGCGCGTGGCAAGAGATTTCAATTATACAACCACGCAAAATCACATTTCCATATAGTCTGGAAAATGCATACGGAAAAATATTCATTCGAGAAAAATAATAAACTGAATGGAAAAAATAATAATAAATCTTTATTCAACAGTTCAAATATTATACCAATTTAAGCAAAACGAGATGCTTTTCGTACCAAATTTATGCAACATAAAGTTGACCAGAAAAAGACCAAAAATTTCGAAAAAATAAGCTCCGCCACAACGCGCGGGCAATCATGCTTGTTTAATAAATAATGTAACGTTTAAGTATGTATATATGTTACTTAGAGTTTATTTGTGTTTTACTGTTTTGGGCCTTATAACGGCAACCAAATGATAAACAAAACTTGGGCCTGTTAATAAAGATTTGTTTGTATTTTCATCTCTAGTTAAGCTTATGAATTTGGCTTATGAATTTGGCTTATGCTTATGTTATATAAGTAGTTTATGGCTTATATATCATGAGCTCATGCTAAGTCTTTGGTTTAACTTATATAATTAATAAGGTAAAATGACACAAAAGTACATAAAAATAAAATGAAAGCAATTATTAAATGAAGGTATAAAAGTCTTTTTATATAATATTCTTATATAAGCCCGTCCCTCCTTATATAAGCCACAAAGTTTGGGTTTATCAAAACCCCTTATATAAGCTCATAAGCCCAGTCATATAAGCTTAACCAAACACTTAGTTTCAGCTTATTTAACACATATAAGCTAATAAGCTTATAAACCCATCATGTAAGCTTAGCCAAACACCCCTTAGGCTTTTTATGTTTCATATTTACATCAACACTCGGCCACACTCAAGAAATCCATCCACTTCTCTAAGTTGCCATAATTCGCCCAGCATTTCCAAATAAAAAAACGCAAACGCATGTCGAAAGAAACACGTAGGCGCCAGCAACAAAAATAAAAAACAATTGAGGGCAAATCCGTAACATCGTCAAAGAATAACTTATTGCGTTTTGCAGCAACAACTCCATAGGTGTTGGTGCTTTTACAAAACCGCGTTTTGGGGCTTCAAAATGCAAATAATCGCTTTTCGAGTTCTGCTTCCCAAACACTCACAACTGATTTTCTGAGTTTAAAATCAGATAATTCGTTGCAAAACGCAACCCCAAACACCCCTAAAAAGTAACAGTCATATATACTAAAATTCGCTGCTAAAAATTAATACTACAATGCACATTTGATTAACTAAAGATTTGTAGAAAGAAAAAAAAACTACTCGTATTAGCAAAATACTATCAAGTAACCCAATAATGATTTTTTATATATGTTAGTCAACAAGCAAAAGAATTATCTATACAATACAATCACGAGGCACTTGCGCTCCTGCTTGGGCTTGAGCTCGCGGTACGCGTTTGAGCTTGAGTTCGCAAATGGGCTCGCGCTTGGCCTATATGTGGGGTCCGGTTACTAAACGTTTTGTTAAAACCGGTCTACTAACGCAACCCGATTCGAAATCTTTTATCGACAACTAACAGACGTCTCGCCACAATGCGAGGGTTTCAGAACTCGTTTAAGTACAAACATAAGAAATATAGAAGAAAATCTTTTTAATCCCATACTCACTTGCTCACTTAGGTCACATTCTCCTCCATCCTCAACCTTCAACTTCATTCTTAGTTCTTACATTCATTTACTTCTTCATACTTTTTATCATCTAATCTAAAATTTGATGCCCTCAAGCCCAGCTCGCCCGGTTTATGCAGGCTCTAGTAAAACACACACACCTCTTTTTTCTTAAAAGAAAATAAATCAAATGTATGTCACAACAAGGAAGATGATTATGTAATTCAATCCACATCTGGCCTTACAGTAGTTACAATTAGACCTCCACCGAACCCAAATTATGTATGCCAAACTTCATTCTCATAATCATGTGATTTATTACGGGTCAAATTATTAGGAGTCAAGTGAAATCATGTAGTTTGGAATATTTGAATTAAAACTCACTTTAATATTGTCAAAGGTGACATGAATCTAATTCCAAAGGTAAGTGTCTAAAATGACAACCAAGGTTCTCTTCTCCCTTTTTATGTTCGATAACATGGTTTGGCAGCTTTGGATTATCTAATTTCTCCTCTAATTAAGTTAAGTTAGGCATATACATTATTGATTCCTCAGTCCTCCACCTCCCCTATAAATACCACCCGAAGACATCCTTCTTTCACCAAACAACAACACCTCTGCAAAAAATAAGCAAGACT
>BQNB010033267.1:0-52472 GCA_026074375.1 Tanacetum coccineum
GTTGGAAGAAATTTGCACATTACAAATGGGAATGTATATTATAGTCAAAACTCATGTATTTTTACTACCATCGCAATTATTGGTACGTCCGAAGAATAAAGGAATTATTAAAGGAATTATCCGGAATTATTATGATCGTGAATATGGTGAAACTACACCGAGTTTCGTAGTATAGTGTTAGCAAAAAATCGAAAAATTTAGAAAAATTACAACAAAAAAAAGATAAGGAAAGTTTAAAGATAATCGTTTTGCAACTACCAAAAGAGTTACACGAAGGATCGATTATTCGTTGATACAAATCAATGATGTAGAGTATTGTATAAAGTAGAAGATATCGCCACTTACCATGTAAAGTATGTAAAGTATGAGATGAATGGGAAGTTGATCGTTACAGGAACGCCAACTTAGCTTGTTGTTTTTTATCTATTATCAATACGTTGTAAATAGTTGTGTCTTTATCATACTAACGGTCGGGAAAAAGTGTCTAGCAACTTGTATTTTAGACTTAATCTATTTGTTTCGTAATTTTTATTTAACAATAATTTAATTCCCTTTCCTAATCATTAACCATGGGTTTTACGCGAATGAGGATGTGATCGAGCGTGCATGTCTATTCCGTCGTTACGGCCATGTATGCATGTCTCAGCTGCCTTGTTGGTTTATTACTATTGGTGAAAGTTAGAAGATTCATACCCTATATTACTCTACTATTCCTACTCTTTAGCTTATTCGAGGTGGGAGTGAGCAGTCACATGTGTCTATCCCGTCGTTACGGGTGTGTATGTGTGGTCTTTGTCGCCCTCCTGGAATATTGGTATCGATAAAGATTAGTTAGAGTAATCAACCCTAAGCCTTATCATACAAACCCATATTTACCTTTATAAACTTGTTACTCCTTAGCTTTAGCGGTGGAGATGTGTATCCTTGCCAAGCTTATGATAGAATACTCGTCATGACCGAGCAATTAAGCGAATTAGTTACATGTTACCACATAGATTAGTTGAGTGATTTGAGTGTTTTCATCTTCCTATTTAGTGAGGTGTTTGGTTGTGTACTTGTAATAGATCAAATAAATGCTTTAACGGAAAATATCCTTAGGGATACATTTTTATAAACTTCTAAAGGCTACTTGAGGACAAGTAGGATTCAAGTGGGGGGATATTTGATGACATCAAATAACGTCTATTTTATAGCATCATTTATCCCATGTAATTAACCCATTTTGTATAATTATTGCAAAGAATTGTTACTTAATCGTTTATATTTGAGAATTGCAGTAATTACGGAGTACTTGGTGAATATTAGCAAAAGGCGCGCATTCTGGAGCTTAAACGAAGATATTTTGAAGATTACTATAAACGAAGATAATTTGAGATTACTATTCTGACAACCAATACGCCTTATCCAAACAAGGAAGATACATCTTATCCGTGCCCTGCACTTCACCAAAGACACAAAAGGGAAACAAGTCCAATATGCCGTATCCAGAAAGGCAATAGCGCCATATTCAACTATATTGGAATAAAATAATTCCTAGAAGATTATCAAACGTGGTTCCTTACTCTAAGAAACCCCAATAACGAGGCCGTCATCCAATACCTTGATACGGTCGTATCCGACACCAAACTCCAGACCCTATAAATACAAAACTCAAAAACAAGTTTTAAGTGTGCTAAATCATATTCTCCATGATACCTAAACCATAAAAGTATGATTTATATGAGGAGAAAAAGAGCAGAAGAGTTCCGCAAACGTATTCCAAATCCATTGAGGAGGAAAAACAACTTTGTAATTTCATATACTTATGTAATCAGTTCAGTTTTTGGTATCATTACCGTTAATTACGGTAGTTTTACCCTGGTCTGAATAATTACTTCTTGTACTAATTATGATTAGTTTGAAGGCTATATACCTTCGGGTCACACATAGCCATTATAAAGAAGAACTAAATGTTTGGTTTGTTTATATCTCGAATTTCTCAATTTATCATGATGCTTGTTTTATGTTTTACAATATAACTGTGTTTACAGTTGGGGAATTATTTTATGCGACCTATCATTCAACTGGATCTAGTGATACGGACCAAGTAATCTAGATGCCGGGATAGCTCTCCATATAGTGATTTATACATCTAGAATCATAGGATCATAAATATTGTCCTTCTAAAATCGTGCTAAGGATACACTTCTGGCTTAACTAGTTAACGAAAATTGCCTTTGGTTTATTGAACATGTTGACTAGTAGGTGAATCTAGATAATTTAACAAATAATTGTTTCTGATTTCCATTAGATATTTATACACGTGTATGATAAGTGAAAAATCGACATTATCCGTTTTATTTATAAAAAAAATAACCCTAAATCGAGAGATTAAATTAATGCAAATTATGCTTGTATATTGTGTATTTTGTCTTTTGTGATGTGTAGGTGCGGATATTTCAAATATCACACGAAGAAGGCCAAAATGGGACAAAAACGAACAGAGACGGAAAGAGTACACAAGAGCTCGGGATTGAAAAAAAAACACGAAAAACCAAAGCCGAAGACGTACCCATACTTCACGGACTAACCCAGGCCCACTTAATGGGTCGGGTCAGCCAAATCTTAAACCATAAATTTTAAAAGTCCAAAATTCCATATATTAAAACCATTTGGCCCAAGCTATTATATCGAGCCCAAAATCTCTTTGATATTAAAAGCCCAAGTCAACAGCTCGGTCAAACAACGAAATAAAAAAGAAAAGGGGCAAGAAAACAGTTTTACTGTTCACCATTCGTCTCCCTTTTACCCTGTACCTCTTATACCCAATTAACCTCGCTTAAATGATTATTCACCTTTCTAGAAGCTCATGACGCAAGCAATGACGATTTTGGCATGCTAGGTTGGTAATCCAAAGGCCAATCATTGGCTAATCATGCGTGGAAGGCATTCAACGGGCAAGATCAAAAGCGTGGAGGGAAAACAAAGATTGAATGGCTTGGATTAGAAGTGGGGGAGCGTCCTAGAGCCTAGAAGCTTCACCTCTCAACTATAAATAGAGGAGGCCTCTCACACACACAATACATGTAGGATCTAGTGTAGTTTAGCTTAATTAGTCATATTTTATCTTTACATTGGTAACATTTTTAGTTTAATGTTTTTAAAATTTGTGTAACATTCCCTTTTTAAGCTTATACACAGTTTGATATAAACAATAAAGATTAATTTTCTTATTGGATAACTTCCAATTCGTGTTTTTACTTAATTACACTATGGTTTGATTAAGCTCATTACTGTTCTAATAAGCTTAATAAGTTTTCAAAATCCCTAATAAGCTAGCTAAATACTCAGTTAAGCTCTCAAAGCTTAACTGAGCTTATCAATACTCAAAATCCACCCCCAACGTACACCTCAGCTTATTTTGGAAGGGAAGCCAGACTTGGATGGGCTTCCAAGACCTCACCAGCTTATCCTGAGAAAAGAGCTGGAGCTAATTTGTTAGAGTAGCTTTATTGAGCAATTAACAAGAGCTTGTTGTGAAAAGGGGTTTTATGTTATTGTAAGTTCCAAATTTCAATTTTGTAGCTTAATTTTGTATTCTAGCTTATTATTTCTTAGATTAGCTTAATACTGCTTATTATAGTTGTTAGTTGCTTATTTTGTTCAATTATTAGTTTAAATCTCATTTCACAAGTTTTTGATATAAACAGTTGAAAAATCCAAAAATAATAGCATAATCTAGTAGCTTATTGTTTATGCTTATTTGATTGTTGAAATGTGCTTAAATTGTCTTTTATAAGCTAATAAATATATGGAATTTAAGGTTTAAGTCTTGGATCCAAGTTTTATAAGCTAAAAAATGAATTTAAGCTCTCTAAAGGGGTGTTTGGGTCAAGACAACACTAACTTAAGTTAGTGCCTTTTAAGTAGCCATTAGATCTTGATATTTGGTTTTTTAAATATCAAATTTGAAAGTTATAAGACAAGGATTAAAGGTTTTTGAAAGGTTAAATCAAGTTTTAATAAGTTTGTGTGTCTATTGTTTGAAATCGAGTTCATAAAGCCAGAGGTCATAAGCCTTCTTCGGTTTTTAGAATTTTCTATATGCTATTGTTTGATGCTTTTTGCTCTTGTTTTAGTGTTTAATAGTTGTAGAAACCAAGTCCTTAAGTCTGCATAATTGGTTTTGAATTTTGGTTGAAAGTAGGGACAAATGCATCAGATTATTTAGAACTGGCAAAAAGAACATTTATAAAACCTAAAAGTTAAGGGTAGTATAAAGTTTGTATTGGTCTTTTGAAAAATTAGGTGCACACTTAGTTCATAGGCCATATTAGATAAGCTAGGGCTTATTTTAGATTTAAAAGCTTATTTAGATACCTGTTTTTAGGGCTGCAATTCATACTTTGTTTTTTTCATTAAATTTGCAAAAACCAAAAATAGTGTAATCTGCATAAGTAGCTTTTTCAATTAGATTTTTCCTAGGTTAAATGATTTTCAAAATGCTTTTTGATTGAAGTTTTAAATAGTTTATAGGACAAGCTTTCTAGTGGTATAAGACATTAAGCCATAAGGTTCTATCTACTTGCTTAAAAATAAGCTCAAAAAGTCCTTGTTGACTATTTGGTAAACAATCTTGTGTCAAAGTGCTTAATTGATTTTCTCAGCTTATGGCTTATCATTTGTCTTAAATGATTGTTCCAATTTTGCTTATTAGATTAGTTTTAAGGGTTTTTTTTGAAGCATTACTTGCTCACACATAAGCTTAACTTTTGCTTATCTGCTTTTTTAGTTTTGTGAAAAAAGCCAAAAATCCTTTTAAGTGCAATCTGTGGTTTTTAAGCTTAAATTCTAGCTTATTAAGTGGTTTTCACAAAAAGTTTCTTTTATAAAAGTTGCTTATTATAAGATGTTTTAAAAGTTTAAGTAAAAAGTTTTGCAAAAATAAAAATGTTAGGATATAAGGAAGCCAAGGGTGAGCAGGGCTCGAACCCATGACCTCAACCTTAACCCCAACACTTTTATACACACACGCTATAACCATCTGCGCCCTTGGGACTTTTACCGTCAAAGGGTGCAATACAAAATTGTTTTTAAACCCTTTTTTGGCCGCTTTTTCATAAGAAAGCACATTCGAGTGCTTATTTGAATTTTCCAGGCTTATTCATTTAAGCTACTTTTAAGCTAATATTTTTCATACATTCTTTACATCTCAAGCTACTTTTAGGATTTTTATTAAATTTTTAATTCAAACCTTAGTATTTTTCGTGCATTTATTTTGTTTAAAAACTTAAAAAAATAATAATAAAATAAATAAAAATAAAAAAAATAAATTTATTTTTCTGAAAATTTTCTTTTAATGTTTAGAAGGTTTAGGAATTAAATTTATGTTCGTAGGGCTTAATTTTGAAATACTTGCTTAGTTGTCCGCGTATTTTATTAATCCCAGAGTTAGTGATTTCCCCTTGTTAATTTCAACTTGCTAGGGATCGTTTAATTTCTTTGCATTTTTATTGTTTTTTATGTGTATGAAAAAAGGAAAACAAATCAAATCTTTGAATTATTCACTTGCGCGATCACAAACTAAACCGATTTTCTATTCACACTTCATCGAGGACAAACGACCCGGGAGGTTTTAGAGATTGCTTTGGTTAAAAGCAATTATCTTTAATCTTTTGGATTAATATACTAAATACTATAATTGATTTCACCTCTTAATTACACATACTTTTTTGTGTGTGTGGTTTGGAGCGGATTACATTTTTTGGCTCCGCTGCCCGGGGGCGGGGGGAAGTGTGTAGCGATTTCGTGTTCCATTTGAAGTAGTATTTGAAGACCCATTCCCCGTAAAGTTTTTATAATTCTCGTTTGATAATATTTTTTCTGATAAAAAAAACAAAAATAATTTTAATTTTTCAAATTTTTGGAAAATTATATATTCACAGTATTCAAAAATAACCAAAAAAACGAAAAACACAAAAGTAACCGTACATGTGTCGACATTACAAAGAAAGGCGCACCTCTTTTGTGAAATAAGCTATAAGGTGGGTATAAGGAGGGTTGTTCCAAGGAACTACGACACCGAAAGCGGGAAACAAACGTTTTTATGGCGATACGCGCCCAGTAGCGACCGCCCGCTTCTTGCGAGTTTCACTTAAGGGAAGTTACCCTAAATTTGTTTTTGATTATCGGAGAAATAAAAATATTTTTGTGTATATATTATTTTTTTTCTCTTCGTTTGTTTTATCAGTTTTATTTGTGTAGTGCATGCGCACTAGAAATTCCTATTATCCAAATGATTCACCCGTAAATATTCTGAGACGTCGAAATAGACGACGTGCTCCAAACATAGTCGAACCCGAGCTTCGTACTATCGTTGAAGTTGCACCAATGGCGGATAATCGAACAATGGAGGAACTACTTCAAAGCACCCACAGAAGGGTATGGAGAAGCTATAGTCATACCGAAAATTCTTGCGAAAAATTTCGAAATAAAACGGAATTTGCTACAATTAGTTCAACCAACAAAATATCATGTTTTTAGAAAGGGATAATCCACATACTCACATTGCTAATTTTAAAAGGATGACCAAGCGACATTGAAATATAGGTATGTTTCCAAATGATGTGATAAAGCTTATCGTTTTCATATTCGACTGCAGGGGGTCCTGAGAAATTTGGTACATAGGAATGAACCTACTAATTCTGATCCTTGACTGGGGATGATCTCGTAAACAAGTTTCGGTGAATCATTTTTTTCCCTCCCTTCAAAGACCCACGTCACTTAAAAAAATGAAATCTCTCATTTTTACCCAAAAGTTCAATGAACATTAAGTGAAGACATGGGAACGATTTAAGGAAAATCTTAGAGCATGTCCCACCATGGATTGATCGGAGTTTAACCCAAATTGATACTTTCTATATATGGATTAAATAGAAAAGATCAAGACACCTTAAATGCCAGCGACTGGTGGAAATCTTTTGAAGAGGGGGGTTTTGGGGTGGATACCACACAACTATAAGAAGGCCCTTGCACAAAATTGAGCATAAGTTAAAAGATTCGTAAAACACGGAACGCAAAACCGAAATTTACAAGGGTGAATACTGACTTCTAGGAAATTTTCTAGTAATACGGAATGATAGGATTGATAACTTTGCGGACCAACTTACAAACTTATTTGAGATTGTTAATAAGAAAAGTTGTCACTCCCGCTACGGTTAAAGCGGTTAAGGAATCTTGTGTGATTTTTGGTGGTGCCTATGCTTATTATGATTGTTTTGCTACCGATAGCAATCAATCTAGTGTTTGTGCGGAAACGGGTACTTACAATCAAGTTGCCCCTTCAAACCGTGCTAGCAACCAAATGGCACCACTTGAGCCAGACTCGGTTTTAGCTATCCGTAGCAAAAAAATTCAAATAGGTTTAAAAATCAAAAACAAGTGGAGATAATTAATTAATCGGAGGAAATAAATTTCATTGTAATCACAGTGTTTTCACGCTCCAATTAATCATGCTCCCAATTTACAAAGTCAAGGATTACAAAACCAGACCTTTTCAAGCTCCAATATAATCATAGCTCCAAAATTCAAAAGTAAGGATTTCAAAAACCAACCTTTACAAGTTCACACAAGGATGTTTCAAATGAGTTTTCAAGTTACATGAAATCTAATGAGTCAATGATAAGAAATATGCAAACTCAAATAAATGTTTTGAGGTGTGAATTAATAAGCAAGAGGAAATCTTAGAGTGAATTTTAAATAATGATATGAGAGTAATATTAGGTAGTATACATCTCTCCAAAACCAAGCCTCAACTTTGGGTACTCTTCCGAGTAATACTATTCCTAACCCGAAGGGTGAGATGAAAGCAATCACTACTCGAAGTGGTGTTGCTTATGAGGGACCCTCGATTCCTACTAATACTTCTCCAGAAAAGGTAGTGGAACGAGAAACTGAGGAGACAACGAATAAGGAGCAAACTAATTTCCAAGGAAGTACCGCTAACATCCAACCTTTGGTTATTCCCATTCCTATTTCGGAACCCGATGTTCTGAATACTTTACCTAAGCCTAGTATTCCATATCCTTCTAGACTTAATGATCAAAAACTTCATGAAAAAGCTACGAATCAAATGGAGAAGTTCTTTCAAATCTTTCAAGATTTTCACTTCGACATTAGCTTCGCGGATGCTCTTCTTTTGATGCCAAAATTTGCCTCTACGATTAAAAGTTTGCTTACAAATAAGGATAAGTTGTTTGAATTAGCTAAGATACCATTGAATGAGAATTGTTCGGCGATGCTCCTTAAAAAGCTTCCCGAAAAGCTTGGAGATCCCGACAAGTTTCTTATACCATGTGATTTCCCGGGAATGGATGTATGTCACGCCTTGGCCGATCTTGGCGCTAGCATAAATCTTATGCCTCTTTCCATATGGAAGAAGCTTTCCCTACCCGAACTTACCCCCACTCGGATGACTCTCGAGCTAGCGGATCGATCCATTACTCGTCCTAAGGGAGTCGCCGAAGACGTCTTCGTCAAAGTGGGGAAGTTTCACTTTCCTACCGACTTTGTTGTTGTTGATTTTGATGCCGATCCTCGGGTTCCCCTCATTCTTGGGAGATCCTTCTTGAGGACCGGCCGTGCCTTAATTGATGTTTACGGAGAAGAAATAACCCTTCGGGTTAATGACGAAGCCGTAACTTTTAATCTCAATCAAACTACAAGATACTCCTCTACATATGATGATATGTCGGTAAACCGAATTGACGTCATTGACGTTGCTTGTGAGGAGTATGCTCAAGAAGTGCTTGGTTTTTCTAATAATTCTACGGGTGGCAATCCCACCCCGACTTCTGAGCCTATTATTTCTGACTCTTCTCTTTCCCTCACTCCGTTCGAGGGAAGTGACTTCATTTTGGAAGAGATCGAGGCTTATCTCAAAGATGATTCAATTTCACCAGAAATTGATCATGCCGATCTTGATCCGGAAGGAGATATTTGCTTGATTGAAAAATTGTTAAATAATAACCCATTTCAACTCCCTCCGATGGACCTAAAGCAAGTAGAAGTGACTAAGGAAAAATCTTTAATTGAAGAGCCTCTGGAATTAGAATTAAAAGATTTATCATCTCATTTTGAATATGCTTACTTAGAGGGAACGCGATAAGTTACCCGTGAAATGTAAAAAGTTAAAAGATATGAAAAAGAAGCCCTCTTTAAAGGTGCTTAAAATACAAAACGGGCCATTTCATGGAAAATCACCGACATAAGGGTAATTGACTCCTCATTTTTGCACTCTCAAAATCTTGATGGAGGAATATTAATAAACCCTCCGGTAACAAAATCACAGACGGTAAACCAAAAATTCATGAGGTATATCAAAGTAGGAAGTTTATCAAACTCCTGATGCCGGAATGATTTACTCCATCCACTGATAGATCCGTGGTTAAGCCCTGCCATTGTGTACCCAAGAAATGGAGGTATAACCAAAGTTGCAAATGAAGTATAATGAATTGGATTCTAACACGATTAGTTACTGGTGGAGAGTTTGTATTTACTATAGGAAATTAAATGAGCACTCGTAAAAAAGATCATGTTTCCGTTACCCATTATGGACAAATTTTAGAAAAGATAGCCGTAAAATGAGTTTTATTGATACTATATGGATTTTTTGTGTTATATTCAAATCCCAATAGATCCACAAGACAGGAGAAAACCACTTCCACATGCCCTACATTGGAACTTTCACTTACCGTCGCATCCCTTCTGCTTGTGTAATCTCGCCGGTACATTTCCAAGGTGTATGATGACCATATTCCATGATATGATCGAAAGACTATGGAAGTTATCGACTATGGAAGTTTTCATGGATGATTTCTCGGTTTTTGGGGATAGTTTTGATTCTTGCCTCTCCAATTTAGAAAAAATGCTAAAAAGGTATGAAGACACGAATTTAGTTCCAAATTGAGAGAAGTGCCATTTTATGTGTAAAGAAGGAATTGCGTTAGGTCATAAAATATCAAAATCCAGGATTGAGGTCGATCGAGCAAAAATTGATGTTATAGCTAATCTCCCTCATCCGACTACCGTAAAAGGTGTTAGGAGTTTCCTTGGTTATGCCAGTTTTTACCGACGATTTATCCAAGACTTTTCTAAGATAGCTAGACATATGAGTCACCTTCTTGAGAAGGAAACACCGTTTGTGTTTTCTCAAGATTGTATTGATGCTTTTGAGACTCTTAAAAAGAAGCTTACTGAAGCTTTGATCTTATGTGTGATGCTAGCGATGAAGCATTTTCAGCCTATACATTATGCTAGTAAGACAACGACCGAAGCTTAAATTCATTACACTACGACAGAAAAAGAAATGCTTGCCGTAGTTTATGCTTTTGAAAAGTTTTGGCCATATCTTGTCTTATCTAAAAACATAATGTATACGGATTACTCGGTTCTTAAATACCTTCTTAGTAAATAAGATGCCAAGCCAAGTTTGCTCCGGTGGGTTCTCCTCCTACAAGAATTTGATATCATCATCCGTGATAAGAAAAGGACGGAGAATCTCGCAGCGGATCATTTATTTAGACTTGAGAATCCTCATAAGAATGTGTTAGAAAATAACGACATAAATGAAAATTTTCCTTTAGAAACTCTTGGAGTTATATCTAGTGGAAGTACCCCATGGTTTGCCGATTATGCAAATTTCCATGCGGGAAATTTTATCATCAAAGGGATGTCGTCCCAACAAAAGAAGAAATTCTTTAAGGATGTCAAACATTACTTTTGGGATGACCCCTACCTTTTTCGGATTTATGCGGATCAAATCATTCGACGGTGTGTGCATGGCCAAGAAGCTTTTGATGTCCTTAAAGCTTGTCATGAAGGACCCACCAGGGGCCATCATGGTGCCAATCTCACCGCTAAGAAAGTATTTGATGCCGGTTTCTTTTGGCCGACCATATATCGAGATGCCCATACTATGATCAAATCTTGTGATACGTGTCAACGACAAGGCAAAATTTCACAAAGAGATGAAATGCCTCAAAACGCTATTCAAGTTTGTGAAATCTTTGATGTATGGGGTATCGATTTTATGGGTCCATTCCCGTCTTCACGAGGGAATAAATACATTCTCGTAGCCGTTGACTATTTATCAAAGTGGGTAGAAGCGAAGGCGCTCCCCACTAATGATGCTCGAGTTGTAGTTAAGTTTTTGAAATCTCTTTTCGCCCGATTTGGAACACCTAGAGCTATTATAAGCGATCGTGGGACCCATTTTTGTAATGATAAATTTGCTAAAGTAATGTCTAAGTATGGGGTCACTCATCGTCTTGCTACCGCTTATCACCCTCAAACGAGTGGACAAGTGGAGGTTTCCAATCGTGGCTTGAAACGTATTCTTGAGAGGACGGTTGGTGAAAACCGTGCCTCATGGTCCGATAGGCTAGATGACGCTTTATGGGCATTCCGTACCGCTTTCAAGACACCGATCGGTTGTACTCCTTATAAGCTCGTGTACGGAAAGTCTTGTCATCTACCTATCGAGTTAGAGCATAAAGCATATTGGGCATTGAAACATGCTAATTTCGATCTTAAAACCGCGGGTGATCACCGGAAGCTTCAACTTAATGAACTTAATGAGCTTCGTGATCAAGCTTACGAGAATTCTTTGATATATAAAGAGAGGACGAAGAAGCTTCACGACTCTAAGATCAAAAACCGCATTTTCAATGTTGGTGATCGAGTTTTACTCTTCAACTCTCGTCTAAAGATATTTTCGGGAAAGCTTAAAACCCATTGGTCGGGACCTTTCACCATCACCCAAGTTTTTCCATATGGAACCATCGAGTTATCTCAACCCGATGGTCCAAACTTTAAGGTGAATGGTCATCGTGTGAAGCATTACTTTGGAGGGGACATACCATCAAAGGTTGTCCCGGATCTCCAAACCATCCCTATGGACAACTAAATGCGGGGATCGAGTCAAGCTATGTGACTCGGTTACCAAAAACAAAGCGCTTCGTGGGAGGCACCCCATGCTTATCCATTTTCCATTTTTCTTCTTTCTTATTTCTAATGTGATGTGAGGAGGCTTGTACTCTTCCGATTCTTGTTGTTTGTACTTGTGATTGTTTGTAGGATTGACCCTCAATTTTTAAAGACTCTCGTGTTCGGTGTTTTGTCTCGTTCCACTCGAGATTCCTAGCCTTTGCTTGCCATTAGTTTGGGGAAATCCGATACCCTAGATTATTATCGACTAACATCTATCTTTTAGCATACTTAATAAACGGCTTAAGATTTTTGTGATGCTTTCTCCATGCTCGGATTATGCATTCGACTTTTTGAGTTTTAGTATGGGGTTATAAGCCTTAGACTAGGAAACATTGAGGACAATGTTTAATTTTAGTATGGGGTGGTATATCTTCTAGATAATCTTACCTACCTTTTGCTCGTTGTTCTCACGTACCCCGTTTTCCCGCAAAAAATTTAAAATTTTATATATGTAAAAATTTAAATGTTTATGTTATCCTTAAAAAAATGAAAAAAATGATGAAACATAGAAAATAGTTGATAAAAATAATAAGTGTTTTGACACGAATGTAGGCTTTCCGTTGGTGAGAACAAAAGTAAATTTTGACCCGACCGGTTTTATATCTTAGCTTTTCTCCTTAACGTAAAAAGATTGAAATTTGCTAATCTTTTATACAAGGAGCTATAAAAGGCAAGTCTAGTTTGAAAAAGTCAAGATTTTGCAAGTTCCCATAATTGATTTTAAATATGCAAAGATCGATTTATTAGGCTAAGTATTCACGAGTTTCTTTATTAGAAATTTTAAATTGTGAAGAACAAGAGATGATAGAGTAGATTATAAGTTTTGATGCTAAACGTAGAATAGTTGGATTTTTTTAAGGCTCATAAGTGTTAATTGTGGCTTTTTCTCCCATTAGCTTGTTTCACCTTTATATACAATTGTTTAATAAATAGAGTTGTGCGGTTTTTTGGTTAATAATTAGTTCATATAAGTTTTCTTTAGTTCCTTTGTGATTAAGATGGGTATACATCAGGAATACTTAATTTGGCATACTATATGTATCACATGAATAAATATTTTGCTTATCCCTTAAAGAGCCTTAGGGTATATGGGGTAAGTAGAATTTAATAAGTGAAATTATAGCCTTATTCATTCCTTAAAGAGCCTTAGGGTATATGGAATGGATATTGTTGCTTAATTTTTGTCTTGTTTGTACCTTAAAGAGCCTTAGGGTATATGGTGCAAATAAGATTGGTCCATTTATGTCTTAAAGAGCCTAAGGGTATATGACATGAATGGTGCCATGCTTAAGTAACCTAATAAAAGCCAAATTTTGGTCGCCTCGATGTGGACTTAATTTTGATGACATTTGATCTTTTGAAAAGGGCTAGGAACTAATTATTGCGTTTTACCGTTACCTTTATTTTGAATTAATAAGTATCGAATAAAGTCTTAAAGAGCCTTCGGGTATATGAACCACACCCCAACAATCACAAAAAAATTGTTGATACAAAATTAGGAATAAGGGAGGAAAAGTAATACACAATTAGCTTTTATGAGTAGTGTTAGCATCATAACTTGTATTTTACAATGATCTTGTTTTTAAGCTTGGCTTGGAGAAGTGAAAGTCGGGGACGATAAATTTATCCATTTGGACACTTTTGTGCTTTTTGTTCCGTGATCCTCAAAGTTATCAATGAATAATGAAAGCAATACATTATGTCACACATGAATAAGTTGTAAGTTGGAAATTATGAAAATTATAAAAATGAAAAAATTTTGAAAAAAAATGGGAAAACGGGGGTGTTTTAAAACTTGTGATTTCTTAACTCTCCCCACAAAAGACTTTGCTACTTTTCAAAGGAATAGTTTGGGGAAGTTTTGGAGTATTTGGTTTTAGAGCATATAACATTGCGTGAGGACACGGCAATCGCTTAGTTTGGGGAATTTTGATATGTGAGAAATCACATATCCGTTTTATACCAAAAATGACCCTAAAAAGATAAAATAATGCATATTATGCTTGTATATTGTGTATTTTGTCTTTTGTGATGTGTAGGTACGGATATTGCAAAAAATCACAAGAAAAGAGCCAAAAACCGGGCAAAAACGAACACGAGACGGAAAGAGTACACAAGAGCCGGATGTTTGTCAACAAAGGTCAACATTGGTCAACTCTTGAAAAGACGAAACTTTGAAAATCCCAAATGAACCCTTAATGATAAACCATTTTCACCAAAAGTCCTTAAACCAATAACACTGTTAGTCCTTTAATACTTAGGGACTAACGGTCATTAAGTCTAAATTTACCCTTATTACCGAGCCCAAATAAAACCTTGGCCCGTTTACCCTTAAAGCCCAAAGTCAAACCATTTTAGTCTCGGTCAAAATACTCAAATGAAACAATAAAAAGGAAAAAAGGCGCAAAAAGAAGTTTTCATTATTCACCCATCGTTCTTATTCACCCTGCGTCAAAATCAGTAGGTAAAACCCACTTATCCTACATGGCTTAAATGATTCGAGTACTAAGCTCCATGTCAGCAAAAGAAACGTCATCCAAAGGCAATGATTGGATAAGCTTACAACATGGAATGGTACGTGTATTTCAAAGAAACACACCAAATGAAGATTTTTACATTAAAATCAGTGCAAAAGAAGCACAAGGCTCCAAACAAATAGGATTGCCACGCTGGCAATCCGTGTGCTTCTATTCTTATCTAAAGGCTTCAAATCAGGATCCAATGATTGGTTAAAAATCAAAGGCTAAGATTAAAAGCTGGGGGAGCATCTAAAGGACCTAGAAGCATCCACTCTTGCCTATAAAAGGAGCTCACCTCACTCACAAAAAAAAGAGTTGTCTAGTTTAGTTGACTTAGTGTAGCTTTTAGCTTATGAATTTTAGCTTAATGTAACATTTTAAAAATTGTTTTCAATTAATGTAACTCTCTTTTCAAGCTTGTGTTTAGTTTTCATAATCAATAAAATTTTAGTTTACTTAATGTTCAAATTTCAATTGATGTTTTTACTTTAATGCATAATGATTTAATAAGCTCTCTACTGTTCTATTAAGCTCAATAAGCTTTCAAAATCACTTTTAAGCTAGCTATAAACTCAGTTAAGCTCTCAAAGCTTAACTGAGTTTTAAAATTCTCAAATCCTACCATCAAATTACCTTAGCTTTTAAATGGAAGGGAAGCCAGACCTGGATGGGCTTCCAAGACCACACCAACTTATCCTAAGATAAGCAGGAGCTTGTTGAGTAGCTCCTCGAGCAATTTAATGAGCCTTGTTTGTGCTAAGGCTCTTGTAAGTTCTCAAATTTTCATTTTATAGCTTAAAATTGTACTTTAGCTTAAAACTGCTTAATGTTTGCTTAAAATTGCTAGATTAGCTTATTGTTGTATATTTTAGTTATTTGATGCTTAAAATGTTCAGTTATTAGTGTAGATTTGATTTTACATGTTTTTTATATAAAATAGTTAAAAAAACAAAAAATAATAACATATCTTGTTAGCTTATTGTTCCTGCTTATTTGCTTTTTGAAATATGTTCTTTAGGTTTGTTATATGCTTTGTAATATCTAGAATTTGATGTTTGAACCTTAATTCTCAAAATTATAAGCTGATAATGAGTTTAAATTTTCTAAAGGGGTGTTTGGTTCAAGGCGGTATTAACTCAAGTTAATACTGCCATGATCCTTTTGGTTCTTTAGATTGTTTTTAAACATCATTTTAAAGTTTATAAGTTAGGATTTAAGGATTTTGTTTAGTCAATTCAAGTTCTTTAAGGTGTATGTATTGGTTATATGAATCTAAGAAATTAAGCTTAGTTTCATTCCATTATTGAGCATTGATCTGTTTACAGTTAAAATAGCTAGTGTTTCACTCTTGTTTTAGTGTTTAAACTATTATAGAATCAAGTCTTTTAGACTGCATCATTTAGTTTTGAGTTTTGGATATGAATGTGTCAAATGCATCAGCATTCAAAAACAGCCAAAAGTCCTTTTTCAATTCAAAATTTAAGTCAGTAGTTGTAAGAGTTAGCTTTTGAAATTTCAAGTACAAGTAGATTATAGGCCAAATTAGATAGGTTAGGGCTTATTTCAAGCTAAATAGCTTATTTGTGTATCTGTTTTTGATATGTAAATCTGTCCTTTGTCTTTTCATAAAAAAACCAAAAAAATAGAGTAAACTGCATAAGTAGGCTTTTTCAATAAGCATTTTCTTAGTCTAAATAGATTTCAAAATACTTTTTGATTGATGTTTTAAGTAGCTTATAGGTCAGGCTTTCTAATGGTATAAGTCACTAGTCCATAAGGATCTATTTGATGGCTTAAAAATAAGCTTAAAGTTCCTTGGTTGTCTGTTTGGTTAACAGTCTTAAGCAAAAAAAATGCTTTTAGGCTTTTCTCAACTTATTGTTTGTAATTTTGATTAATTCCTGCTCATACTTGCTTATTAGAATAGTGTAGGATAGTTGTAGCTTATTCAGTTTAGGCTTTAGCTTAATTTAGCTTATAAGTTTCTAAGAATTTGTGAAAGAAACGAAAATACTTAAAGTCATTTCTGTTTGATTGATAAGCTGTTTCCTAGCTTATTTTTGATTTTGAAAAAAGTTGCTTTCACAAAAGTTGCTTATTTTCAGCTTTTCTAAAAGTTTGCTCAAAAGTTTTTGCATAAAAAAATAAATAAAAAAGTGGAAACTAAGGAAGTCTTGGGTGAGCAAGACTCGAACCCAAGACCTCTACCTAGTCTCAACCCTTTATACCACACACCACACCAACACCACTGCGCCCTTGGGACTTTTACGTCCAAGGGTGCACAATCATTTCTTTTAACCCTTTTTGAGCTCTTTTATAAAATAAGCACTTCGAGTGCTTGTTTCATTTTTCCAAGCTTATTCGTTTAGACTTATTCTGAGTTGATAATTTTCCTGCATTCCTTGCATGTTAAGCAATTTTTAGGAATTTTCTTAGATTTTTAAATCATAGTCTAGTATTTTTCTTGTATTAATTAGTTTAAAAACTTTAAAAAATCATAAAAATTAGAAAAATAATCAAAAAAATAAAATTCTTTTTTATAAAATTTTCTTTTATCATATTTTAGGTTTAGAAATTAAGTTTGCTTTCGTAGGCTTAAATTTTAGTGTACTTGCTTTTTAGTCACGTTTCTTTTATTCCCGTTAACGTTTTTCGTAGTTATTTTTATCTGTGCCCTTTATTTTTCCACTAGTAGGATTTAGTTTTAGAAATCAAAGATCTTAGAACCATTTAAATCATTGTCCAAACAAAAACGGAGTTTCAATTCATAATTCTTGGGGTATAAACGACCCGGTGAATACTTACCGGTTTAACGTACGATATTTTGTATAGAGTTTGCTTTTAATCTTTGTCCTCAAGGATTACTAGTGAATCTCTTTATACTTTAGTATTATACATATATAATTGAAATACATCAATGGTCATGCATATTTTATATCTCTTTGATTTTTAAAAATCATACATACATTTTGGAAGAACATTCAAGGATTGAAACGGTCATACACGCTTTACAGAACTTTGGTTCAACATTTATACTTACAAAAACCTATGAACTCACCAACTTTATGGTGACCCTTTTAAGCATGTTTTTCTCAGGTGAATTAGATGCTTGGCTTACTTGATGTGCATTGGAGTCTAAATTTGACAAGATTTCATTAATAGATTTCTACTTACATGCAAATGATCAAATCTCGTTGTATCATTTTCAAGCTTTTCATTATGATGAAATTATGGGACAAGTCTTATATCAATTTCAAGAAAATCAACGAGATTACTTTTCAAACGACACATTTAAAGGTCGTTCTCTTGTATCTTGTGCAGTTGTATTATGAAGTAACTCTCTCGGACATATTTCCGCTGCTTCCCATTTTGGGGGTGTTACAGATTGGTATCAGAGCACTGGTTATAGGGAACTAGGTTGCATATTTTACCCTAGACTATAACCGTTTTCACAAACATTGCATCACATCAAACATTTTCAAAGTGTATACACATTACTTGCTTACTTGCTTACATTACTTGTTACATTACGTGCTTACATGACATACATATTGCTTGCATCCCTTTGCGTATATCGTACATTTATTTATATAAGCGTTATTTATATAAATTCCAGAACATCTCTTTAGACATTGTGAGTTGCACAATGGTCTCACTTCGTTCTCAGACATTGTAAGTTAAACAATGGTCTCTATGAATAATTTTCTTTCATAACTTCATACATCATCGTATTACGCGAAAGCCATCATAACTTTGTTTACATGGAATTATGTATGAATCTAAGTATTACAAGTCTTGTATGGGCGGGACTTATAATACGAGGATTGATATGATAATTGCTATGTTGACTCGTTCATAAAGACCTTCATCTTAATTACTATAACCGTATACTCATCAATTATTTTGAACACTATGTCGATCTCGCCTGATTGTTTTATTCCCCGTCTCTGAAGACGAGTTTTAAACACTCGTCCCATACTCATTAGAGCACATGCAACGTCATGTCATCCACCACCTTGAAGGTTGTGTGAGTACGCGTATTGTATAAGAAATTATTAAGTAGGATGATTTATGATCTCTTTATTTAAAATGATTAGGACACCTCTTCATTTAAATAAAGAAATTGTAAATTACCTAACCATAAGTTTATCAATTCATTATTTACATAAATTGGGACGCTTCTTTATGTAAATAATAAATTATAAATGAGTGGGCTTAATGGTATCCAATATGACACGAGTATGAACTCGAACCCGATAATCACCGGAATCCGTTAGAAAGATCTAGAAACACAATCGTGCTTTACCACTCAGCAGATAATTAAGGCCTCACTTGGAACTACCTTATCTCATTCTTAAGTTATTACTTTTGCCGTTACAAATCTTAACGATCATGAACTGTTTGTGGAGCTAACCGACTTGTGCACACTTGAACTAATGGAGTTGTTTCGTCCTCGAACTAACGATTGAGTACCATATTCCACCTTCTGTCGCATAAGCTCTCCCGCGAGCTCCTCCCATTTGTTGAACTTTATTATGGGGATATTGTTTCTTGAAATGTTCTTACTCTCCGCATCTCATCACCGTTTGTTATAGTTATTGTCATCATGGTTGCTTGTTGTTTGGTGTCCTAGTGCGTGTCCCTGCTTGTACAACTGTTTCCAATAGATAATGCAAACCCCCCTTAAACCAGATAAAACCTTTCGATGAAAGTGATAGTGAACCTATTCATTCGAGACCAATACGTACAGAAGACTTAGGTCGCGATACATCCTAGTACTGCCAAGTAAGTTGAATACTTACATCCATTAGCCTCGTTCGTTATAAATCATCGAACATTACAGATATCAGAAATGAGACTCCGTCCCTCGAACATTTAAAACTTTATACAAACATACTCACGCGACTACACTTTCTCCTTCGATGCTTTCACTATTAAGAGACTTTCTTTATAACGCGTTTATATCAGTCATAAGACCTGTAATGATATTTTTGAGATACCTATCTTGATGGATTAGATATCATGGTCAAACCTAGCCAAAATTTTTGGTATATTGAGAAGTGTCGAAACATCGAATCTTGCTGAATATGTTTTTCAGCGTCCCTTTTTAGAAATGGTTTATTAAATTTATTGTTTTCTTAGTCACACAAACGGTTAACACAAATTAAATCTCGGGACGAGATTCCTTTAAGGGGTAGGTTCTGTAACAACCGGGAATTTTCAAAATTTTAAATGACTATTTTACCCTTGACTTTTCGGGTCCGGCTGGATTTTTTTTTACTTTTGATCTTTTATTGTTACATAAAAACGATTACCGCGTAACCGGTAATTTTTCGGAACATATTTAAATAATAAATCATATTTATTATTACATATCTCTCATGTGCAAATTTATTTTTAACTTAGTTCAGTAGGTGTGTTTGGGTATGGGTTTAACAGCAGGAAACGTATAGGGGAGTGTTTGGGTGAGCAGAAAACGTATAGGGGAGTGTTTGGGTGAGCAGGAAACGTATAGGGGAGTGTTTGGGTGAGCAGAAAACGTATAGGGGAGTGTTTGGGTGAGCAGAAAACGTATAAGGGAGTGTTTGGGTGAGCAGAAAACGTATAGGGGAGTGTTTGGTTGGCTGTGAACACCATAAGGGTGTGTTTGGGTTAACAGAAATTCAATAAGGGTGCGTTTGGCGTAGCAGCAGCCGCAAGGGCGCGTTTGGTTGGTTGCGTTTCAGCCGAGTAGGGTTATGATCCGTTTGGTTTAGTCGGTTAATAAACACTAAAAGGATTTCGTATATATATATATATATATATATATAAACCGGATCTAAAATGGTGGTTTAAATTGGTTAAATAAGTGAATTATTTGTTATGTTCATTTTGTATATTTTACAACCCAAATAGGGTATTTGGATTTGGGGATAAAAACTGTTAAGGGGTGTGTTTAGGTTTGCAACATGGATCGATTTAATTGAGGGAAACTAATTAACTTTTGTTAATATGGAAAGCGTTAAATAAACAAATAGGTCATGCCGAGATTTTTATAAATCGCTACACTTAGTAAACTTTTACAAATCTTACTTTACTTATTATCCTGAAAAGGACGAATTAAATGCCTTAAGAATTATTAGATTGTGAAGAACCGGTAATCAAACGTAAGCTATAATTTTAGAGATTTCATTTATCTAATCTACAACTTTAAACGTGCATTTATTTTTATAAAGAAACTTTCTATTAAATCATTTGGGGACATCTGGGCATGTGTCGAATTATTTAGTTTCTTTTATTTTTATCATCTTTCTTATATAATACTTGGAAAGTATTATATAATTAAACCATTTTATTTTAATTGTCACATTTTAGATATAACACATGTCGTGTATTATATACGCTTCGAGTTATTCTTTTAGTTGTGTATCTTGTTATATAATTCACGGTATGAATTATATACTTGGTCATTTTTTATTATGTAATATATACGGAATATATTACACCCTTTGTGTTTACTTCTTGATTTATTTTATTTAACCAACCACCAAGCTATTACAACTTTAAATCTAAATCTTTTATCAACGTGTCGCGTTGATGTACTCATTCATCGGAAAAACCAAATACATTATCCTAGGCTAGTAGGATATAACCGTTAAGATAAACAGCAACTTCTTGGTCGAGCCGTTCTAGTTTCCGTTTTGTCTGGCGCTGAATATGCGCATTCCTGCCAATCATTCTACAACATCGAGGTAAGTTTATAGCCCCATATTTTACTTGTTTATATATATATTTGGGGTGAGAACATTCTTGTTTGCAAATGCATTTACATGGTTGATTACAAATTGGTTTATATACTCATTTACATAGCTCGCTATGGGATACATTATTTGACTTTATTTTTGGTCTCAAATACATACTTTACTTTTGAAATGATTACGAATTAGCTTAAGCGGATTGAACTGATAACTACAAATAAATGCCCGGGTGTTCTTGGAAGGGACACTTGTGAGGGGTACACAGTCATTATTGCCCGGGTGTTCTTGGAGGGGACACATGCGAGGGGTACACATTCATTATCGCCCGGGTGTTCTTGGAGGGGACACCTGCAAGGGGTACATATTCATTACTGTCCGAGTGTTCTTGGAGGGGACACCTGTGATGGGTACATATGGTTTTCATTTCTGCCCGGGTGTTCTTGGAGGGGACACCTACGATAGGTACATAGTGCGTCGGTTTCATGAACTTAAAGTAATTGTAATCATTGTTTTATACACATAGGAATAATTACGTTGCTTTGAATAAAGTGGCAATACATACTTTGGACAACTGCGGTCCAATTTTCATACGTACATCTTGTGACTATTTGGGAATTGAAATGGTCATGCATATTTTACAACTCTTTGATTTCTAAAAACCATACATACATTTTGGAAGAACATTCAAGGATTGAAACGGTCATACACGCTTTACAGAACTTTGGTTCAACATTTATACTTACAAAAACCTATGAACTCACCAACTTTATGTTGACCCTTTTAAGCATGTTTTTCTCAGGTGAATTAGATGCTTGGCTTACTTGATGTGCACTGGAGTCTAAATTTGACAAGATTTCATTCATGGATTTCTACTTACATGCAAATGATCAAATCTCGTTGTATCATTTTCAAGCTTTTCATTGTGATGCAATTATGGGATAAGTCTTATATCAATTTCAAGAAAATCAACGAGATTACTTTTCAAACGACACATTTAGAGGTCGTTCTCTTGTATCTTGTGCTGTTGTATTATGAAGTAACGCTCCCGGACATATTTCCACTGCGACACATTTTTGGGGGTGTTACATTAGTGCTGTTGGAAGACACAAAAGCCACATTTTGTGAATTTTGGCTTGTGTTTGTTGATCCTGTAAGTTCAGGTTCATATATCTTTAAGTTGTTGTACAAGTCATCCAAACTGATGGTCTCTATTTCCTCTTTGTTCCTCCAGATCAAAGCATGAGTCTTCCATTCAGATGGAAGACTTCTCAACAGTTTTTAGTTCATGTCCTCTTGTGTAATGACTTCACATTGGATCTCCAACTGACTAATAAGTTTTTGCAACCTATCAAAAGTTTGATCCATTGTTTCTAAACTTGATCCTGCAAAGTTCTCATATTGTTGCTTGAGTAGAGTTCTCTGAACTTTCTTGGATTCCTTGTTTCCTCCATATCTCTTCTCAATGGCTTCCATGAGTAGTTTTGCATCTTTATATGAATGAAACTTCAGTTGATCCTTATTTGGGAGTGCCATCAACATAGTTCCTCTAGCTTTCATCTCATTCCTTTTGTCTTGCTTTTCTTCCGCAGTAGTAGGTTCATATTCCTGCTTAATTTCTCCAACAATTCTCTTCAGCACTTTGTTACCATTCAGAATTACTTCCCAGAGGGAGTAATCAGTCATGAGAAAGTATTGTGTAATCCTAATTAACCAGAGATCATATTCTCCTAGGTTGAGGATAGGGGGTCTTGCAGTCAGAGTTGTAGAAGTAGTTTCTGCCTCCATTTTATCACAGAGAATTAGATCTAGCATGTGTTGTTTGTTTCTTCTTATTCAAAGCTTCACAACAAGCTTTGATACCACTTGTTGATCCCAATGAACATATCTTAAACTCTTTAGCTTGATGTAAGGTTTAGTATCCTTGGATAAATCCAAAGGTACTAAGACTGAAACTTTGAGTGTATAATATAAACTATGTGGAATCTAGTTTATATCACCAAGAAGAATAAAGAAAAAGTATGTTTGAGACACAGAAATACAACCAAAACAATAAGCTTTAATATATTAATACGAACACTCTTTGACAGTGTTAGGGTTTACAACTTTGAAGCTATGACAATAACTTGTTTTTGTATATTCTAATTCTATGCCTTAGGACCTCCTTTTATACACCAAGGAGTCCTACAAGGCTTACAATACTTTCCTAAGATATCATGATCTTTTCTAAAAGCAAATGTAATCTCTTAAATAAATACATTATACATATCTTCTTCACAAATAACTAATACTTATCTTCGTAAGTATTCTTGTTCTCCAAACAATCCTTATCTCTTTACTTGTCTTTATCCTTCTGACAGTAGTAACTCTTTTAGCAATTTTAATCCATCAGCATTAACTTTTGTACCAGCAGTACTAATAAACATAAGAAGTAGTAACTTTAGTACTAGCAGTACTAATATATACTAACAGTAGTAACTGTGTACTAGCAGTCTTAACTTTACTACTAGCAGCACTAACTACTTAGCATATATTTCAATAAGATCACTAACAGTACTAACATTGTACTAACAGTATTAACTTTCCACTAACAGTCTTAACTATTTAGAGTATTTGCTTAACAAAAGTAACATTCACCTGAGCAGTAGTAACTTCAAGAAGCCTTTTAATCCCAACACAGTTTTCTGGAAAAACCTTCTTGTCCTCATGCTCAGCAATGCTAACTGCCACTTCAAATCCATCTCTTCTATGTCATCTTCATGGATTTGTTCAAGGTCCTAATATACAAGTTGAGACCGGTTTGGTTGACTGGCCAAAAATGCATAAATAGTGTCATCACTTAAGTTAGCAGGACTAACTTGAGTACTAGCAATGCTAACTTGAGTGCTAGCAGGGCTGACTTGAGTGTTAGCAATACTAACTCCATAAGCAGTATTAACTTCATTAGTACTGCTAGGGGATGACACAAAAGCCATATTCTGAGAACTTGAGCTTGAGCTTGAGCTTGTAGTTCCTTTAACCTCTTGTTCAACAATCTTGAAATTGTTGTAGAGATCATCAAAGCTCATTGTGTCTAGATCAGGTTTATTCCTCCAGACCACAACATGAGTATTCCACTCAGAAGGCAGACTTCTCAAAAATTTCAAATTGAGATCTTCTTGTGAAATATTTTCACCCAAGATAGCCAGCTGACTTACAATCTTCTGAAGCCTGTTAAAAATAGAGTCAAGAGACTCTGTGCTTGGAGCACTAAAGTTCTCATACATTTGCTTCAGAAGAGTCTTCTGAGTCTTCTTTGTGGCTTCATTACCACCAAATCTTGTTTGTATAGCAGCAAACAAAGTCTTAGCATCCTTGTACTGATTAAATGTCATTAGATGTTCATTAGGAAGTGCCATCAGTAACATACTTCTTGCCTTCACATCATTCTTCTTTTGAACCTTTTCTTCAGTAGTTACAGGACCTGGTATTAGTGAAGTTGAGGTACCATCAGCATTTGTTGTTGTTTGAGCTAGTACTGATTGAATGAGTTATTCCATTTCTATGACATCCAATAGAGCATGTCTTGTACTTGAAAAAGTATTGCTCAATCCTTAGCCTCCAAATATCATATTTACCTTGTTTGAGAATGGGCAACTTTGCAGTAGTAGTGGTTTGAACAGTTTCTAGATCCATCTCTTCTTTATGAGTAAAGAGTTCTTCTTGTTTGTTTCTGTATAGATCACAAGTTCAGAACAACTAGCTATGCTACACTTGTTGATCCCAACTTAAGATCGATTCCTTAGCTTGTAAATGTTAAGTTACTTTGGATAAATCCAAAATAACTATGGTAGAAACTTTGTGAATACTAAAGAGTATGCGGAATCTACTCTTTAATACTTAGAAGAATATTAATGAAACAGTAAATTGTATGAACAATGATATTACTGAAAAGTTCCAATATTATTATTTTCAATAGTACGAGTACTCTGTGTAGTACCAGGGTTTACAACCTTGAAGCTATATATAAAAAACGTATGAATGTATATGTAGATTTTTGTTCTTTTTTTAAAATTCTATACCTTAGGACCTCCTTTTATACATTAAGGAGTCCTTTACAAGATAACTACATATCTTTTATAATTCTAATAGATAACAGCAAATCTTCTAACTTTATAAGATTTATACTGAATAAGTCAATACAAATCTCTTGATACATCTTTATCTCTTTAGCAGTCTTAATCTTCATGCAGCAGTCTTAATCTTCATGCAACAGTCTTAAGTTAATACTGACAGTACTAACTTACTCTAGCAGTACTAACTGGTTAGTACTGGCAGTTGTAACTTGAGAAGTACTAACTGTTGGCTTGGAAGTACTAAGTATAAAGACTTTTAATTCCCAACAGAGACTTTACCCACTTACTGCTTAACGGCTCTTTATATACTAGTAGTCCACTGTTCGAGTCCTTACCAATGGAATAAGAATGTACTCGTTGATACCAAGGTCACCTTATGGCTCAACTAAGCTCACTAAACTAAAGGCAAGGATAGGTCAATATTTGTGATCCTATGATTCAAGATATATAAATTGCCACATGGAGAGCTATCCCAGACTCTTAGCCTACGCCCAAATAACACCGAAGTTACAGCGCATTAAATACATAGGACTAGACCCAGTTGACTGATAGGTCGCATACTTGTGAGAACTATCCGATATCTAGTTAAGCTATAGGCGATATCCTTAGATACGGGTTATCACATATTAAAGCACATAAGCGAGAATCATGTGATAAACATAATCAACAATCAACGATGAATTATGCAATCAAGATAAAAAAACCAAACATTAGATCTTCATAAACATGGCTGATACCTAAAGGTATCAGCCAATAGTCATTGTAAAAATACACACGGTTTCATATATGAATGATTAAAGAAAAGAAACCTTAACCGAACGCGTATTAGGTTGCGCGAAGATTACAATAGTTTTCCTATGATCTTGAGGCTCTTTTCTGACCTTTTGTGCTCTTCTATTCATCTCTTGGTCGACTTGGTGGTTTAAGGTTTCACTTGCATACCTAAAACTGAGTTTAGGGTCGTCTATTTATAGAGTCCGAAAACAGGTCGATACACCATATCGAGCGATGTGGGATACGGCATTTTAGGGATTTCTTGGAGTAAGGACCACGTTTGATATCTTCCAGAATATTTTCTTACTATATTGTAAATACGACGTATTGATGTCTCCTGGATACGGCGTATTGGGTCTTCAATCCTTAGTGGTTATCTGTGAAGTGCAGGCACGAATACGCCGTATCTTTTTGATGGATACGGCGTATTGAGGTAAAACCAGTTGATTCTTCTTTGTTGACCAAAGTATTATATATGGCGTATGGTTTATGTGGATATGGCATATTCTTCAAAGTCAGACAATGGTCTTTTGATTCGTCAAAGTCTTGGATACATCGTATAGGTCTAGAATAATACGGCGTATTTGCTGTCAGATCAGTAGACTTTCTCGAACTCTTCGTTTATGCTCCAAAATGTGTGCCTTTTAGTCAATCTTCACCAAGTACTCCATAATTACTGTAATTTTCAAATACAAATGATTAAGTAACAATTCTTTGCAATAATTATACAATATGGGTTAATAACATGGGATACATGATGCTATAAATTAGACGTTATTTGATGTCATCAAATATCCCCCCACTTGAATTCTACTTGTCCTCAAGTAGCCTTTAGAAGTTTATAAAAATGTATCCCTAAGGATATTTTCCATAAAGCATTTATTTGATCTATTACAAGTACACAACCAAACACCTCACGAAATAGGAAGATGAAAACACTCAAATCACTCAACTAATCTATGTGGTAACATGTAACTAATTCGCTCAATTGCTCAGTCGTGACGAGTATTCTATTATAAGCTTGCTAAGGATACATATCTCCACCACTAGAGCTAAGGAGTAACAAGTTTATAAAGGTAAAATGGGTTTTTTTTATAAGGCTTAGGGTTGATTACTCTAACTAATCTTTATCGATACCAATATTCCAGGAAGGCGACAAAGACCACACATACACACCCGTAACGATGGGATTAACACATGTGACTGCTCACTCCCACCTCGAATAAGCTAAAGAGTAGGACTAGTAGAGTAATATAGGGTATGGATTTTCTAACTTTCACTAATATAATAAACCAACAAAGCAGCTCAGACATGCATACATGGCTGTAACGACGGAATAGACATGCACGCTCGATCACATCCTCATTCGCGTAAAACCCATGGTTAATAATTAGGAAAGGGAATTAAATTGTGGTTAAACAAAAATTACAAAACAAATAGACTAGGTCCAAGATATAAGTTGGTAGACACTTTTTCCCCGACCGTTACCGTGATAAAGACACAACTATTTACAAATGTCTTGATCATTTATCAAAAACAACAACCAAAGTTGGCGTTCCCGTAACGGTCAACTTCCCAATCATCCCATACTTTACAAACTTTTACAAGACAAGTGGCGATATCTACCACTTTATACAATACTCTACATCGTTGATTTTTAAGACTTATCAACGAATAATCGATCCTTCATATGATTCCTTCGGTCTAAGCTCTTGCGATTATCTCCAAACTTTCCTTCTCTCTCTTTTTTGTGATTTTTCTCTTTATTTTTTTTCAACTACACTATACTACGAAACTCGGTGTAATTTCACCATCTTCATGATCATGATAACTCCAGATAATTCCTTCGGTAATTCTTCATTCTTTAGACATACCAATAATTGCGTTGGTAGTAAAAATACATGAGTTTTGACTACTTTATACATTCCCATTTGCAACGTGCAAATTTCTTCCCAACCGTACCAAAGATAGAAAATTGACACAAGACTCGGGAAATACATACTTTACACTTTAAGCAACTAGCAACTGATAAATGGACATAATCTAACAGGGTAGGCTAAGGTGTAAAGGTGTAACAAAACAAATATAGTTGGTGTAATTCCTAAAGGATTGGCTCTACGGGTTGTTCTAGAGGTATCTTACTCTTAAAATGAGAGTAAATAAAGGGTTTATACAGGGTTAACTAACCAGTGTAGTTAGTTAATAAATAACATGTAAAGACTTTTTGGGTGTAATCCTGGAAATTTACCAATTTAAACAAGTTACTCCATCTAAATCCATAGTACTCATTATTGTAGTCTCGAATAGATATACCAAGCCAAGTTCTAAAGTCTACAACATCACCGGCACACTCATATTTTTGTGGAATTTGGGTAAACATTTGGAAACGGATAAGGTTAAATCCTCACAATATCTAACATGGGTTATTGTGTGCGGGTTATGTATCAAGTAATTTCACAAATGTATGCTTGAATTTTTTTTAAATTTGAGCATAATTTAAGCATTTTATGTGAAAAATAGGACAAGTAAACATTCTAATTCCCATCCCCCCACTTGAATTATACAATGTCCTCGTTGTATAGATAAAACATTGAAAATGGGAATTAAAGATATTCGCTCAGTAGATTCTCCATGTAGGTTTATTGAGTAAGATAGTGTTGAACAATCGTCTTGAGGTTTCAAGAATCCAACACTTCAAAATTTCTAGATTGTAGATTCTTCACCAACATTGTCGGTTTCTTTTAGAAGGTCCTGTATTAAGCATAAGAAAACAAGTGAAATTTCTATCTTCGTGTATTCGCTGGTTAGATTCAAAATAAAAACCTAAAACTATATAGGAAGTCGATACGTCGTATCTATACCCCAGGATACGTCGTATTGAAAATCTGTATTGACTGGTCAGTTGTCTAATATGCTGTATTCATTTAATGAATACGTCGTATAGACTATACTGACAATAAAGATTAAATTACAGAAAAATAAGGACTGGATAACGTCCAGAAGGTCAATACGCCGTATCCATGGGGTTTGGATACGCCGTATAGACAGTCTGGGAAGACAAACTTGATAAAATTGAAAATACATTCTGGGTTGTCTCCCGGCAATCACTTTTGTTTACGGAAAAGTCTTTAAGTTAGACTTGCCCCAATTTACTATCATCCTTATAAAACAATTTAGGGTCGAACGGAATGCCAAATGGCACTTACAAATTCTTGATTAGGAAAATGAATGGCATCTCTTTGTTAAGATAATCCCAAGTCATGATATTAAATTTTAATTCCTTGATAAAAGTTTCAGTTTTGAAAATTTTATTAGATGTATCATGACTTGTTTCTAAAAGCATATTTGATTCATGTGCATAGGCACCATCATCGTTATTTATTACATTAGGTAATGGTATGATAGACATATCCCCCGAAGACTGTTTAATATCGATTTTATCATCATCATTGTCCTTATCCGATTTTGAATCATCGGGATAAATTACATTAAAAGGAAATAGATCATTAAAGTAAATAACGTTTTGTTCCTGTTCATCACATTAGGATGATGATGTTTCAGTTTTCAAATCAAATTCATCGATACGATGAGGAATTACAACAGGTGCAGTTGAGGAATCTAATTTAGACGTTAGAGTATCATTGTAAACAATGACTGTAAATTCATTCTCAAAATCTTTAAAGAAGTCTAAATCATCAAAATAACTGACCGTAGGCTTGGGTTACGGAAACGAAGGCATATCAACTTTATCATTATCATTTTCCGAATCCGTTTTCAAATCGTTGATAGAAATTATTTTATAGGAAAATAAATTTTTATCATAAATCACCGTGTAATCTTCATCGTCGGATTCGTCAAACGATATTCTAAAGTCAATTTTATTCTCGTTAAGAGGACTTACCGTGGGTTCACATGAGTGTGTTACTTCAGATGTAAACGCGTCATCAAAGACTATAGCTGGGAATTCAATTTCAACAGATCTGAGGTTGTGAATGTCTTCATCATACCAGATCTTACTATACGTAGTAGTTTCCCAGCTATACACCTTACCACGCCTACGAGATTTTTTTTCCTCAAGCCTGATGTATTCTTTCATAGTTATGTTGGGGTCGTCCATTTTTACCTGTAATAAATTTTCTAGGAAAGAAATCTGTTAAATAGCTTAATACACCGTATTCAGTAAATTGAATACGCCGTATTGATGATAGAGTTGAATACGGTGTATTGGTTTAAAAAAAATTATACGTCGTGTCCAAGAAGATGAATACGCCGTATTGGGTATTCGACTCAGAAAGTTACAACAGACTGTAACAATGCTCGAAAAACACGCAAACACACAATATGCAAAAATATACAATGCAGAAAATTAAACACACAAAACAAACACATAAATATGCAAATTAATCTAAGCTACACTAAACTAAAAATACTAATAAAATAAAAATTAAACAACTTCACTCCCCAGCAGCGGCGCCAAAAACTTGATGTGTCGTTGTGTAGGTGTTATTTTATGTATCAAGTTTTTCTATTTATTTTATGTCGACTATACCTAAAAATAACACTTTAACGGTAAGTGTACCCGGTCAAGTTGGAGTTTCGTGGTAAGTAGGGTGTCGATCACTAAGAGCGAGAGCGTTAATCCCTAGTTCTATCAGTATTTTAGTTAAACCTAAAACTAATGCAAAAAGGGGGGTTTCAGCATGAGAGACTGGCACGGTTTTGTGTATCTATCCTAAGGTTTTAATGACAAGTAAAGCAATAAACACACACAAGAAGACAAACAAACGATAGAGAAGCGGTCAAGAACTAATGTAAGGAAAACGTATCAACCATAAATAATCCGATAAAACGCAGGTTTGTTTATTAGTGCAATAATTGTCTTATCTCGAAGGGCATATCTGTAACACCCCCAAAATAGGTCGCAGCGGAAATATGTCCGAGAGCGTTACTTCATAATATCATTACACAAGACATGAGAGAACGACCTCTAAACGTGTCATTTGAAAAGTAATCTTGTATTGTTTAGACTCTAACCCTAGCTCATCGAGACTTTACCCACTTACTGCTTAATGGCTCTTTATATACTAGCAGTCACTGTATGAGTCTTTAACCTATGGAATAAGAAGTATTGTTGTTTTTTTTTTTTTTAATCCTAGGTCACTGGGGCTAGTCAAAAAAAAAAAAAAAAAATACTAAGTCTCACTATTCTAAAGGCAAAGATAGGTTAATATTTGTGATCCTATGATTCTAGATATATAAATTGTAATATGGAGAGCTATCCCGGACTCTTAGCCTACGCCCAAACAACACCGAAGTTGCAGCGCATTAAATATGTAGGACTAGACCCAGTTGAATGATAGGTCGCATACTTAAGCACGTAAATGAATATAAATTGATAAACATAAACAACAATCAACGATAAATTAAGCAATCGAGATAAACAAACCAAACATTAGATCTTTATAAACATGGCTGATACCTAAAGGTATCAGCCGATAGTCATTGTAAAAATACACACGGTTTGATATATGAACGATTAAAGTAAAGAAACCTCGATTGAACGCGTATTCGGTTGTGCGAAGATTACAAGAGTTTTCCTATGATCTTGAGGCTCTTTTATGACCTTTTAGGCTCTTCTGATCGTCTCTTGGTCGACTTGGTGGTTTAGGGATTCACTTGCATACCTAAAACTGAGTTTAGGGTCGTCTATTTATAGTGTCTGGAATCGCGTCGATACGCCGTATCCATTGATGTAGAATACGACGTATTGGGGATTTCTTGGATTAAGGACCACGTTTAATATCTTCTAGAATATTTTATTACTATATTGTGAATACGGCGTATAGGGGTTTCCTGGATACGGCGTATTGGTCTTTATGTCTTCGTGGTTTCTTGTGAAGTGTAGGCAATGATACGCCATATCTTCTTGATGGATACGGCGCATTGGGTAAATCTAGCTTGTTCTTCTTTGTTGACCAAAGAATTATATACGACGTATCGTTGATGTAGATACGGCCGTATTCTTCAAAGTCAGGCAATGGTCTTTTGATTCGTCAAAGTCTTGGATACGTCGTATAGGTCTAGAATAATACGGCGTATTGTGTCAGATCAGTAGACTTTCTCAAACTCTTCGTTTATGCTCCAAAATGCGTGCCTTTTAGCTAAAACTTCACAAAGTACTCCATAATTACTACAAATCTCAAATATAAATGATTAAGTAACAATTCTTTGCAATAATTATACAAAATAGGTTAATTACATGGGATAAATGATGCTATAAAATAGACGTTATTTGATGTCATCAAATATCCCCCCACTTGAATCCTACTTGTCCTCAAGTAGCCTTTATAAGTTTATAAAAATGTATCTCTAAGGATATTTTCCGTTAAAGCGCTTATTCGATCTTATTTTCAAGACACAAACAAAACACTAACGAAAAGAAGATGAAAACACTCAAATCACTCAATTAATCTATGTGGTAACTGTAATTTTCGTTCAATTGCTTGGTTGTGACGAGTATTCTATCATAAGCTTGGCAAGGATACACATCTCCACCACTAAAGCCAAGGAGTAACAAGTTTATAAAGATAAATATGGGTTTTTTTGTATGGAAAGGCGTACGATTTGATCATTCTACAATCTTTCACCAGAAGTACCATTCCAACAAGGTAGCTAAAGCACACATACACACCCGGAACGCCAGGATAGACATGTATGTTCGATCACATCCCCATTCGAATTTAACCAACGGTTAGGATGAAGAATAATATAGGGTAGGAACCTTCTAACTTTCACCAAAAGTCGTAAACCAACGAGGCAGCTAAGACATGCATACATGGCCGTAACGATGGAATAGACATGAACGCTCGAATAAGTCCTCACTCGCGTAAAACCAACGGCTAATCATTAGGTGAGAGGGAAGTAAATTGTTGTTTAAATAAAATCAAGAAACAAATAGATTTAGACCTTACAGATACAAGTTGCTAGATACTTATTTCCCTAACCGTTACCATGACAAAGACACAACTATTTACAACGTCTTGATCATAGATAAAAAACAACAACCTAAGTCGGCGTTCCCGTAACGATCAACTTCCCAATCATCCCAAAAGTTTACATTCTCTACAAGGCAAGTGGTGATATCTACCACTTTGTACAATACTCATATCGTGATTTTCTTGTGTAACATCGAATAATCGGATCTTCGTGTAATCCTTCAGTAATGCTCTTTTGCGAATCGATTATCTTCAAACTTTCCTTTCTCATCTTATTTTTGTTCTTGTAATTTTTCTCATTTTTTTTTCTAACTAAACTTTAAATCTCGGTGTAGTTTCACCATCTTCACGATCATAATAATTACGGATAATTCCTTCGGTAATTTCTTCGTTCTTCGGATTCACCATTAATTGTGAATGTAGTAAAATCACATGAGCTTTGACTACTAGTATACATTCCCATTTGCAATGTGCAAATTTCCAACCACACCAAAGATAGAAAATGACATAAGACTTGGGAAATACATACTTTACACTTTAAGAAACTAGCAACTATAAATTAAACTTAATCGAACAGGGTAGGTTAAGGTGTAAGGGTGTAACAAACAAATTCGTTTTTGTGTTACATTCTTAAAGATGGCTCTAAGGGTTGGTTCTAGTGGATCATCACTTAAAAGATGAGAGTGGAAGGGTTTAATGGAGGTTAACTAACCGGTTGTTGTTAGTTATAAACAACAGTATAATACGATTTGGTTGTAATCCTAAGATTTACTATTTAAAACAAGTTACTCCAATTTAAATCCTAAATACTAATTATTGTGGTCTCAAATAGATATACCAAGCCAAGTTCTAAAGTCCTACACACATTACGTCCATCATATTTTGTGGGAATTTGGGTTAACATTGGAAATGGAAATGTTAATTCCTCAAATATCTATCAAAGGGTTATTATGTTGGGGTTATGTAACATGTAATTTCAAAAGTATGCTTGATTTTTTTTAAATTTTGAGCATATTTAAGCCTTTTATTGTGAAAATTTAGGACAAGTAGACATTTTAATTCCACCCCCCACTTGAATTATACAACGTCTCGTTGTATATGTAAAACATTAAATACGGGAATTTAAAAAGAATTAGAATGAGAAACTCCCCTGATATTTGCTCAGTAGATTCTCCAATTTGCGTTTATGAGCAAGATCGTGTGTTGAACAGCCGTCTTGAGGTTTCAAGACTCCAACACTTCAAGGTTTCTAGATTTGTAAATTCTCCACCAATATTCGTCGATATTTCCTTCACAAGGTCCTGTGTAAAATATAAGAAAAACAAGTAAATTCCTATCTTGGTATCTATGGTTAATTTAAACTAAACTAAAACAAACTAAATATGGGTCAGACTGTGGATACGGCGTATCAAGTAGATGAATACGGCGTATTCGCAGAATTGACAATAATGTTTTTAAAGTGCTTGAAAAATAAAGAATGATAACGTCTAGATGGTGAATACGTCGTATCCGTGGGTTGGATACGCCGTATAGACAGTTTGGGAAGACAGACTCGATAAAAATTGAAAATACATTCCGGGTTGTCTCCTGGAGAGCACTTTTGTTTACAGAAAAGTTTTTCAGTTAGACTTGCCCCAATTTAATCACATCCTTATAAAACAATTTGGGGTCGAACGGGTGCCAAATACAAATTCTTGTGTTAGAAAAAAATGAATGACATCCCTTTGTTAAGATGATTCCAAGTCGTGATATTAAAATTTAATCCCTTGATAAAAGTTTCAGTTTTGAAAATTTTATTAGATGTATCATGACTTGTTTCCAAAAGCTTATTTGACCCATGTGCATAGGCACCAACATCGGTATTTATTACATCAGGTAATGGTTTGACAGATAAATCCCCTGAAGAGTGTTCAATATCGACTTTATCATTGTCATTGTCCGTATCCGTTTTTAATTCATCAGGATAAATTACGTTAAAAGGAAATAGATCATTAAAGTTTAAAACGTTTTGTTCCTCTTCATCACATTCGAATTAAAACAGACCATTTTGATCTTTTTGTTAAAAATGTGTTTAAAATTGTTTTTATAACTTTTTAGTTTATTAACTTTGTTACAAGTCCTCTACAACAACTTATACCACATGTATTACATACTTAAGGTCCTTAGTCCATGATTTGTCCAAATATTTTTCATGATAACAAGATCTACAACACTTTTACTTATAAACTTAATAAGTAACTTTTTAAACCATTAACTTATATATACTTCTATAAATTAATCTAAACTCATATAATGTATATAATTCCATTCTCACATGTTCTTAACATCCATATAACATATGTAAAAGTATACCAAACCATAATCAAGTGTAAAAATCCATTTTACAAGTTAATAAGTTTCCTAGATGGTGATTTACTATGTAAACATCATATACACATAAAATCATGAATGTAAAGCGATTAGGGTTTTTAGATAACCTTAAAATGAAGTATAAAGAAGAGAAACAAGATCTAAACCCTATTTTAGATATTAAACCCAAGCTTCCAAGACTTAGAAACCCTAATTCCAATGAAACCCTAATCTTAAACCTTTCTTGTTTAACCCTTGTAAACACTAAACCAAGCTTCCAATGCACCTTAGATGTGCCTAATAATGAACCTTGAACACTTAGAATACTTGTAAAATCAATTACTACAAATGTATATGGGTTTTGGGTTTGAGCCGTGGGCTAGGGGTGTTTGTAGAGAGAGTTTGTGTGTTATTTTGCTAGTGAAATGAAGTAGTGAAGTTTACTTACAATGGTGTGCCTTTTATACTAGAAATATCTAGCTAACTTAACCATGGTTAGATGTTTAAATGACCATTATGTAAAAAAGGTATGGTTTTTGTGTAAGAATGTATAGAAGTGTAAGAATAATTGGTATTTGTAAGATAGTTTCTTGTTAAAGTTTATAACATGTGTTAGATTACTTAGAAGTCAAAAATAAATATCTTTCTTATGTTTTATCTCTATATATCCGGCCACATATACATATAGATAAGGAATTTGTATAATTTTTGAGTATTGGGTATAATTGTGGGCATTTGGTTGAGTATAAATAGGTATTGGTGCTTCCGGGTATGCCTAAATGTATTTAAATTGCAAAACGTAGACGTTTTACGTAACCAATAAAAATAAAATATGCAAAGTTAATAATTATCCTCTAAATAATTATCTAACACTTGCTTGACGTAAACCTTTAATTGTTTGATGCCCGTTTACATTGATTGTTGATTTTTAGTTTACGCGATTTAACTTAACGATAAAATTTAAAAGCGAACTCCTAGAAGTTTAAAATAAATAGTTTAATATTTATTGACGTAACAAGATGTGAAAAATGTAAATTGTAACAATATCATTCCTAGACTTAGGTGGTACTTCTTCCTAAGACCTAGACACGTTAATTCTGTCATAATTAGACGCATCCGCATAAAGCAAGTATTTGTTGATTATAATATATCTTAGGAGATTAGTAATGGTGCTCTTACTAAACCTTAGCTCATGGAGACTTTACACACTTACTGCTTAATGGCTCTTTATATACTAGTAGTCCACTGTCCGAGTCCTTACCAATGAAATAAGAACGTACTCGTTGATACCAAGGTCATCTTATGGCTCAACTAAGCTCACTAAACTAAAGGCAAGGATAGGTCAATATTTGTGATCCTATGATTCTAGATATATAAATTGCAACATGGAGAGCTATCCCGGACTCTTAGCCTATGCCCAAACAACACCGAAGCTGCAGTGCATTAAATATATAGGACTAGACCTAGTTAAATGATAGGTCGCATACTTATGAGAACTATTCGATATCTAGTTAAGCTACAGGCGATATCCTTAGATACGGGTTAAACGCATATTAAAGAACATAAGCGAGTATCATGTGATAAACATAATCAACAATCAACGATGAATTAAGCAATCAAGATAAACAAACCAAACATTAGATCTTCATAAATATGGCTGATACCTAAAGGTATCAACCGATAGTCATTGTAAAAATACACACAGTTTCATATATCAACGATTAAATAAAAGAAACCTTAACCGAATGTGTATTGGGTTGCGCGAGGATTACAATAGTTTTCCTATGATCTTGAGGCTCTTTTTTGACCTTTTGTACTCTTCTATTCGTCTCTTGGTCAACTTGGTGGTTTAGGGTTTCACTTGCATACCTAAAACTGAGTTTAGGGTCGTCTATTTATAGAGTCTGTAAACAAGTCGATACGCCGTATCGAGCAATGTGAGATACGGCGTATTGGGGATTTATTTGAGTAAGGACCATGTTTGATATCTTCCAGAATATTTTATTACTATATTGTGAATAGGGCGTATTGATGTCTCCTAGATACGGCGTATTGGGTCTTCAATCCTTCGCGGTTATCTGTGAAGTGCAGGCATGAATACGTCGTATCTTCTTGATGGATACGGCGTATTGAGGTAAAACCAGTTGATTTTTCTTCGTTGACAAAAGTATTATATACGGCGTATCGTTTAAGTAGATACTGCGTATTCTTCAAAGTCAGGCAATGGTCTTTTGATTCGTCAAAGTCTTGGATACGTCGTATAGGTCTAGAATAATACGGCGTATTTGCTGTCAGATCAGTAGACTTTCTCGAACTCTTCGTTTATGCTCCAAAATGCGTGCCTTTTAGTCAATCTTCACCAAGTACTCCATAATTACTGCAATTCTCAAATACAAATGATTAAGTAACAATTCTTTGTGATAATTATATAATATGGGTTAATAACATGGGATAAATGATGCTATAAAAATAGACGTTATTTGATGTCATCAACCTTGCAACATCATCATCTCTGTTTGGATTATCATCGGATTAATTCATATCAGATTTGTTGACATCTTTAGTTTCATTTGCACCTTCATCCGTTTTGTCTGAACTTGAAGAGTAGAGTGTTGCATCACAATCAGTATCTGATGAATTATAGTATATGTTGTGAGAAACATTCGATCCTTCTCCTGCAACTGCTTGCTTTTTTTGCTTCAAACTCTTAAGTCTGCTAGCTTTTGATCTTTTACGTAAGTCTAACAATGACTAATCTGCTGGACCATCAACTGTGGGACCTTTGAGTTTTTGTCCCCACTCAGCATATGTATCTGCAACTGTATTGTCAAGTTGGCTATCAATTGTCAATTGACTCCTTTGACGTCGTTGAGAGAGCGGTTCTTGAATACTAATGGAATGTGCAAGTTCGCCTACAATTATCTCTTTAGCAATTGTAAGAGATCTTGTTTTCCTTGGCACAACATCTTTCTTGAGTTTGTTGGAAACATTCGCTACTTGATCACCATAACACATAAATCCTTTTCCACTTCCACTTTTGACTGGAGATACGTGTTGCTCTTCTGGTTCATCAATAATTTTAGAATTCTCACTTTCCACTTTCTTAGCCATATAATACGTGTACCCTGATTTCTTCTTGATTGCATCACTGATCATTGCATCGGGAACTTTCATTCCAAACTTGTATTCACCGTTAGTTGTGCTTAACAATTCAGTTATGGGTGGATCATCTTGTAAACTGTGCAACTTAGAATCTGATCTGCGAGGACTACTCTTGTTGTGTGAAAGAATGTATTCAACGATAAGCTTGGTGAAGCGGGTGTATAATAGCTTAGACATCTTTGATGCTTTGGATGATCTTTCAATTGTTTGCCATTCAAATTTGTCCCAAATTAATGATGTGAAGTCCAAATTGGCAGAGTGAACGATACCCCATAATATATGAAGTATTGGAAGTCTAACTGTGTCCTAGCTTGAGTCTTTTCCCGTAAGACATCTGTTGAGAACACTCAGAATAGCTCTCCATGGTTGATGAAGTCTTGTGGCGACAATTTTTGAAATGACAATCATCTTTGTTTCGGGATCTTTATCATAACCAAGTGTCTTAATGAATTCAAGAATTTGAATTTCTGAAGGAGGTTAGATAAAAGTGTTGCTGGGATCAGGTGGAGGCATCTACAATACTGTTCTGAGTAGTCTAGGTGTGAGAGTAAAAGTATGAGTGTCTAGTTCGAAAGTGAATGTATGGTTATTTTTGTTGTGATTGATGGTTGTCCAAAACTGGTGTAGGTAGATGATCGGTACGGTTGTAGTTAAGGAAACCGACTTGTATAGCTTGTGGTGTCTTAGAATTTCAACGACAAATCTCAGAATTGTAGCGGTGATATGTGAATCTGAAGCGACATGCTGGTTTTTCTTCTTGACGACAAGTCTGTTAGCACGTGGAACTAGATGTTCTTCAGAGACAATTTTAGCTTGAGAATTTGTTCTTGAGACCTGTTGAAATCTGAGAATAAATTCAAAAACTTTGAATAAGGTTTTACATGAATATAAACTTAAGAACATTTATTTCATTTTCTGTTTTTTTATATTCTCTCTATCTGTTTTGTATAGACGGGCATTTCTTTTTGTCTATACTTATGTCATGTTTCTTTCTCGTGTGCCTTTATTCCATTCTTTTGCTGACACAATCGTATGCCTCTTTCTTACTTTCACAATACGATTCTTTCATCTCCTCGTTCTGTTTTTAGTTATCCTCACTTAAGATTAAGTTATCCGGGCATACTATTTCTACGAAGATTAAAAGATGGAAGAATGAACGAGAATTTCATAACTTTTTCTCATGCTTTAAAAGTGTCTTCATTGTTAACCAATCTTTAGAGAAATAACGTTATTAGTATTAGAAAAAAACTTTTCAGAAAACGACTGTTTTGCATGAGAATGAGTTTTCCTTTTAGTAAAATAACCTTGAGCCTGAAGATACACTGATTTGCTAAAAGGATACATTATCAGCTTTTAGGTGATATCTAGCCCTAATAGCCATCTTGATTTATCAGTAACTCTTAGTCAAATTATTTTAAAGTAGACTCAAAAGAACTTTTGTCTTGGAAATTTAGTTTGCAAAGGCATTGTGTTATCTTGAAAATCAATAGATAATGACGTGTAAAAATCTGTAGCAATAAAGTTTATAAAATCTAGACACATCATTACTATTATTTTTGGAAAATATCTCGTACGAGATTAAGTGCCTCGGGAAAACTACACATGGTACAACTACCAGTATAGTAATCCACTTCACTAGTGGGGTTAATCTGAAAATCGACCATGAGTATTATAAATAATACCCTAGTGCACTGTGGTGAAATTTACAAGATAAATATCCAATACAACACATTTAATGAGAAAGAGAGTTTTATTTTGAAATATTCTTATATCTTAAACCACTTTTCACTACAATGTAGATCTTTGGCAAGTTTTACGATATAGAAATATTTGATCAAAATATTTTTGACATTTTCACAGATAATAGATAGAACAAGTATTCATACATGTGAACACATAATCAATTTCATATCAAAAGAACTTAATAAGCACGGGATTAAGAAAGTCAAACTTGATCAACGGTCAAGGTCAATGGTCAACGGTCAACGACACAGTCAAAGGTCAAAATCCATAGACATAGTCAAACTAAGTCAACGATCTAATCTTCTAAGTTTAAGGTTTTGACATTAAGTTTACGAGATATTTTAAAATCGTATAAGATTTACACAATTATATATATCCGTTTTAATCCTTATTTAAATAATTCGTTCATTTTCGTGAAATTTAAAAAAAACTCTAATACTTTTGAAAAAGTTATTAAGTTTTAACAATTTTAAAATTTGTGAACTTTCTGAATTATTTAAAACCTTTTTATTTTGATATTTGAAATTTCGAATCTTTTAGTGTTTTATTGATAAAAAGTTGTGAGAAATATATCGTTTTGGTCAAACAAAAGTCGAACTTGGTCTCGGTCCAATGTGCCTTTAAACCGGGTCAAATAATATTAATCGGTGGGCTTGAACATTGGGCCGAACGATATTAGGCTTAAAACGGGCTAAAAGTCTTATTGGGCTTTAAATGGGCCAAGACAATTTTGGGTTTCAACTAATAGGCTTTGGTGGACTTGGACTTGTATTCGGACCAAATGGTTTACCGATCACGGAGGATTGGTCAAACCATGGTGACCGACCGAGGCGAGGTTCGGTTGGACCTTGGTGACCGACTTAGCCGTGGGTCGGCTAACCTTGACCGACCGACCTTGGTGCGGTTGGACTCGGCTAACCGATCCATGCGTAGGTTGGTTGGCAAGGTTCAATCGATCCATGAGCTTGGCTCATTTGGCTCGGTTTTGGACTTCAAGTCTTCATCTTTAAGGTCTTTAAGTCTTGAGTCTTCCAATTTCACCAAAGTCTTCACAAGCATTTTATCAAACACTTAACCTTCACTTTCAAAAATCTCTAGTCTTTGTGTTTATGGCTTAAAGATTAAACCTTTTTGTTACCAACTAGCAAGATTAGTGATTTTTAGCTAACAAAACAACAAATTACATTCAAACAATCAAAACAAACACACCCTAAGGGTGGTTCGGTTAGGAACACGCAACCAACACCCCTATTTTGATCAGTTTTTACAATGATTTACTTAAATTCGAGCTAACACAAGTCTATTAACATGATTATCTACAAAACCCCTCAAGAAAAATTTACATCTTAGCACTTTCATTTTTTATGAACCCTAAATAAAAAATCTTTGATTTTTCAAATTTAGTGAAAAGATGAAAAAATTCTTGTTCAAAGAGTGTTTAGAAGATGATTATGAATGACTTCCGTGTTTTACCTTTGATCAAAAATGGTTTCTTTGGTTGCTTGGTTTTGGCCGATCCACAAGAAAGAAAGAAAGGGAGGAAATTTTTTTGTGTGAAATGTGTAAGTGTGTGTGTTATGGTTCGGTTATAAGGTTATTAAAAGAGAGGGGATTCGATTTTTGGCAAAACTAGTCCCTAGAGGTTTTAAGCTCTATTAAACTAAGCCTAAAGATTAAGCAAGATCCCTAACACCTTAAATATAGAACTAGCTAGCATTTTAGGTCATAAAGATATATAACTAATTAAAGTTACACTAATTACCCTTAAGTTTTAAACCTATTTTGCACACATAATCCCGGAGTTAATCTCGTTAACTCTCCCTAAAACGATGACCAATTAATTATCTAAAACATTTTCTTTTCAAAATCATTTTCACAATTATTTTTGAAAAATTTAATTTTCTGCAAATAATTTCTCCCCCTCAAACAAATACCCTGTTTTCTATTTAAAGAGCTGTAGAATTTGTTTGAGCATTCAAAATTTCTAGATAGTTTTCCCAATTTAATTAATACTGATGAATTATTTTTGAACTTTTTTGGAAATTTTCATATAAAAGCTCGTTTTCCCCCTCGAACAAAGACCGTAGTCTATTGAAAGATTTCTTGGATTTGTTCGAGCGTTCGATTTTTTTAGAAAGTATTTTTCCATTTAAATGAAAAAACTGATTCTGATTTTATTTCCAGCATTTTTTAAAAATTTGTTTAACTCGAGCATGTTTGATAAACACATTTTGAGGAAAATTTCTTGAGTTAAAGAAAATTAATCTTTTAAGGACAAAATGCACTTTTTCACGTACATTTTCCGTTTATAAAGCGCGAGTTGTGTAGCAAAATATACACAAGTCATGTTCTTGAGTTTCAAAACTTAGAATGTTTACCGAAAAGACTTCTCTTTCCGTTGTTAAGGATAACTGCACTGAAGCGTACAATTTTCTTTTCTTTAGGGACCGGGTTGTTATCTGATATTTAATAACAAGCCATAAGAAAATTTGAGATGACATGTTTGAAAATGTTTTAAACTTTTAGTCGAACTTTATCTACAATCCCGTGTCATTATTGAATGATATTTCTAAGGTCGTAGATATTATTGATTCAAGAAAGACATGTCGAGAAGATTTTTTATGGTTTTTGTAAATTTTTCTAATTTTATATTTTGTTTTTGAAATTTTATATTTTTGTATTTTGTTATTGAAAAATTTTTGAAAAATGAAAAATCTTTTTGTCGTTTTTGATTTTATAAACTAATCTACTTATAGTATTGTATACCACATGTACTATACGTGAAGTATTAAACACAGTTACTCTTTGTCTAACTCTGCAAGACGTTTCAGCTCTTCCGGTGTGATGCTTTGCATACCAAGGCGGTTAATCAGAAATTCAAAGCGTTCTCTCACGAGTTCTATAGTGAAGATATCCGCCAGCTGATAGTCGGTCTTAACAAAGTATAGCTCAACAACCTCATTTTCAACTTGCTCTTTAATAAAGTGGTAGGGAACTGTGATGTGTTTCGCCCTGGAGTGTTGTAGTGTGTTGCAAGATAAAGCAATGGCGCTTTTTGAGTCCGAGTACAATGGGATCTTATTGAAGTGACATCCATAGTTGGTTGACTGGGAACGCATCCAAAGGATTTGAGCACACCAACCAGACAAGGATATATACTCAGCTTCAGTTTTTGATATTGCGAAACACTTCTGTTTCTTGGATGACCAGCTGACAAGCTTTTCTCCTAGAAATTGTGCACTTCCCGATGTACTACGTCTTGAATCTTGACAACATGCATGGTCAACATCTGCAAAAGCTATTAGATTAAAACTAGTGTCCTTCGAATACCACATACCCATATTAATGGTTCCTTTTAGGTACCGAAAGACCCATTTTACCGTAGTTAAGTGCTTTTCGATAGGCTTTGCCTGGTACCGGGCACACATGCAGACGAAAAACACTAGGTCAGGGTGACTGGCTATAAGGTACATTAGGGATCCGACCATTCCTCAATAACGAGTTGGGTCAACTGGAGTCCTATTTGGATCCTCATCCCGTTTTAACTATCCCACTATGGGGATGTCAACAGCATCACGTTGTTCTAAACCATACTTTTTGAGCATTTCAAGAGCATATTTAGATTGATTAATGAAGATGCCTCTGGGACTTTGAGAAATTTGAAGTCCAAGAAAAAATAATATTTGTCCCATCATTGACATCTTAACACGTTTGCTCATTAATTTTGCAAATTTATCACAAAAGATTGGATTAGTGGAAGAAAAAATTATGTCGTCAACATAGATTTGTACCAGTATAAGATCATTTCTTTCCTTCCGAGTAAACAACGTTGGATCAACTACACCTTTGACAAATTTTTGGCTGAGAAGGAATTTAGAGAACAGGTCGTACCATGCGCGAGGAGGTTGTTTCAAACCATAAAGTACTTTCTTCAATCTGAATACATGATTCGGATGATCTTAATTAACAAACACTTCTGGTTGACTTACATACACCTCTTTCTTTAAAATTCCATTCAGAAATTCCGTCTTCACATCCATCTAAAATACTACCATATTATTGTGTGCAACGTATGCTAAGAATATTCTAATGGCTTCAATGTGAGGAACATGTGCAAACGATTCTTCAAAGTTGATCCTCTCTTCTTGACGATAACCTTTAGCAACTAACGGAGCCTTATTTTTTAGCACACCACCATATTCATCAAGTTTCACTTTAAAGATCCATTTAGACTGATGATTATAGCTCTGTCTGGTCTTGGTACTAACTCACATACTTTAAGCCGCTCAAATTCATGGATTTCCTCTTGCATGGCTTCGATCCAACAAGATTCTTCCATTGCTTTTTTGTAATTCTTCGGCTCTGCTTTAGCTAAGAAAGCATGGAAATAGCACCATAAAGCATCAGTAGATAGTTGACGTCTTGTAGAAACAGGTTTTTATAAATCGCCGATGATTTTTGTAAATGGATGATCTTTTATCCATCTTTTTTTGTAAATTGGAGGTTGTTGGAAAGTGTGCATGTTTAAAGTGTCTACAATCTTTGAAGATAATTAAGCTGAGCTGGTATCTGGAGGAGCAAATGGATTGGTAAATGTGTCACTATCAAACTCTGCAACTTCTTCATTTGGTTCAACATTTATAGAATTGAGTGGTGAGTTTGTTGCTTTAATGTTTGGTGAATTACTTAGAGAGGGAGAATCTTTATCAATGGAAGTAGAAGAAGAAGAAGCTCTGGCTGTATCTGGTGGAAGTAGAGTTGCAGCAGAAATGAGGGTAGATACAACACTTGGAGGTTTGAAGTATTCATCAAACATTGGTTGAAACAGCAAATCCCAATCAATCTTTGTAGGAGGTTTAGCTGATGTTGACCCAGCCTGGTTAAGCACGAGTCCTGAACTAATGTATCCAGAAATCAAACCTTGAAGATCGGGTCCTGAACCGAGTTGTTCATAAGCCATTTGAGTAAGTTCATCAAATTGTACATTCATTGTTAACATTGTTTGTCTGGTCCTTTTGTTGTAGATATGGTACGCCTTCTTGGATGGTGAATAACCGATGAAGATTCCAATGTCTAGTTTTGGCTGAAGTTTCCTAATATCATCAAAGTCGTTTGTTGGATAACATAAAGCACCAAAAACGTAAAGATACTTGAGTTCTGGTTTGCAATCTCTGAGCAGTTCATATAGAGTCTTATTGTAACGGGTATGGATTAGGGAGCGGTTTTGAGTATAACATGCAGTAGCTACAGCTTCAGCCCATAGAAATAGTGAAGATTTAGAGAAAATAAGCATGGTCCTTATAGCCTCTACCAACGTGCGGTTACGCCTTTCAACTACACCGTTTTGTTGTGGAGTACGTACCATGGATGTATGATGAGTAATTCCAACATCTTTCGTATAATTTGGTAGAGTCTGATTGAGAAATTCGGTGTTGTTGTCGGTACGAAGATATTTTACTATAGCATTAAGACTGACTTGATCTTGCTTCAAAAATTTGATAATAATTTCTGGAGCCTCATCTTTATTTCTAAAAAACTTCACCCAAGTAAAACAAGAGTAATCATCAACGATGACAAGAATATTTTTTTTTTGTTTATACTTTCTACCCGCATCGGTCCACACAAAGCCATATGCAGCATTTGTACTTGGTTTCGGATTGTGTGGATGGGATTCCTTCTTGCTTTTTCCCATTTGATATGCCGAACACAAATGATCTTAGTATACTTCAACTTGGGTAGCCCTTTGACGAGCCCTTGTTTAGCAAGCTGATTAATGGTACCAAAGTTTAAGTGAGAGAGTCGACGATGCCATAACCAAGATTTTGTCTTTGAAGCTTTGGAGAGTAGACAAATTGGAGAAGACTTCATCATATCCGCCATTGAGATTGTATAAAGATTAGAACCACGAGTACCCGATAGTAGATCAACACCTTCCAAGTTCCGTATAAAACAAGTGTGTTTTCTAAAAGCTACTTCAAGATCCGAATCACAAAATTGCCCAACGGAGAAGAGATTATGATCAAGTCCTTCAACATAGTAAACACGTGAAATAAGAATATTCCCCATTTGTAGATCTCCATATCCATAATAGCTGCAAAATGCTCGTTGCCGAATCGGACCGTTCCGATAAATTTGGAAACAAAATTGACGAGCTTATCACGGAGTCCAGTCATGTGTTTGGAACACCAGAGTCTAAATACCAAAGAACAATTTCTACAATCTACACAAAAAGAAAAAAGAAAAACATATTTACAAAAGGATGGATCCCTAAATTTTGATTGGATTTCGGGTTGTTAGTGAACCTAAGTGACTCCTAGATAGTCGAACTTCCAAGGTGGAAGTTCTTCATCCTGAATAATTCCCTCAAATCCAAAATCATGTAAATTAAATGGATGACATTCCGTATTTAACATGCATTTAGAGAGTGATCCCGGGGCATTGGCATATCTAAGACTTAGTTTAGGACATGGTACTTCAACTGGGATTACTGTGGTTGTTAGGATATGTCCAGGAGCAACAGCTATGGCAGACGTATCATTAGAAGAAGAAGAAGAGGGAACTGTTTTCCTACCAAGTTAAATGTCCTACCAGTGGGAATCCATTTAAGACCTATAATTTTAAAGATCCGTCCTGTTGGTTTCCATTCACTTTTAACTTTTTGTTTTGCAGATTTAGCCACTTTATGTTTTTGCATTTTCTTAAAATATTGAATAGCACAAGCATCATGATTTGCAGAAAAAAAACATTCATTACAAGATAAGCAAATAGTATCAGAATTCTTTGACAAAGCAACATTCTTAACATTCGCATTACAATCTGAAACATGATTGTTCTTATTAGCACTAGACTTAAACTTCTTATGGTGGGATTCTACTTTATTCTTCTTGCTCCTAATTGATGGTTGTGGGATCCTATCATTCTTTGTATTGCTTCTAGGCTTTGATCCACTAGCATTAGTAGAGCTTACTCTTCTTATAGAAGGCAACATAGTGTTGTTAGTCTTTTGAGTGTTTTGCTTTACTACATGCTTTTGTGTGATTGTCTCAATTGTTTATTTCATTCTAGATGCATCTACGTAAGGCTTAATATTCTTTCTATGGCTTGTGGCGGGAGCCCACTTTTCATTCCCGCTTTGAGTGAAAGGGAAAGAGGCACTAACATACACTAACAAATAATGAATTCGCGTAGCAAACTTAGAGGCATAACCTATATGTTCATCTAAATGTTTTAATGCATTAGCTACTTCTAATAATTCCTATAGTGTTGCTACATGCTCTTTATTAACTTTCAGATAATCTCTATGCACAGCCTTATTGTTCTTAATGTACCCATTAGTTGGTTCGGTCTCAATCTTAAGCAAACCTAGGGCAATAACTTTTGCGTATTTTTCAATTATCTTCTTGGTATTCAAGTGTGAAGTGACTGATTTTGATAAATCATTTTTCTCAACAACTTTAGGAATAACCTTTAATTTAGGAAGCGGAGTTACTCCTTTGATTTAGGAAGAGCCGAGTTACTAAATAAAGTTTAGAATACAACGAGAAGTCGGAGGATTAGAAGCTTAGTATTCACACTTGAAACAATTACATTCATTCATTTGGATATCCAGAAAACACTTTCCTATTTAAAAAAAAAAACCTTAAAAACTAAAAACTTCGCATTCGAACTTAAAACTTGTATTTTTCAAGAATCCGAATTATCTAATTTTAAGTTGAGCAAAGGAGGGCAAGTCACAGTTCAGAAAGTTTGGTTTTTTTTTTTTATTTTTTTGCCCGTGTCCCTGCTTGATTGAATCATTTACAGCTTCTATAATATTCTAAACTTAGCATTTCTCCATCTTTCCTTAAACCTAAGGAAGAGACCTGAAAGCTAGTGACATAACGTTCAACATCCTCTTTTTAATTCTCCTGAATCCTAGAATCAACAACAGGATAATTCACACTGATCTTTTTGGCTCTTTTGAGCTAAATAGATGTATCATCAACTGTCATTGGATAACAAACACTGCGATATTATGTCCTTGGCATTGGTACTTTTCTTCAGATCATTTATCTTAACATATTGATTATTGATTGTTTTAACCAAAAACTGTTTATTTTTCGTTTCAGGATCATTAAGAATCATTTGTTCTTTGTGATTTTGAAAAGCAATATCAAGAGTAATGTTGTATTCCTCAAGTTTTGCAAAATGTTTTCGTAGTTCACACAATGATTTGTTTGATTCTTGAAGATCTAAAAGCACAATGTCGAGACTTTTACACTTCCCACAATTATCAACTTCATTCAACGAACGCAAGTAAGTGCACATGATATCACTAGCGATATTTTCTTCTAAGAGTCGGTCGTTGTTGATTAAAAGTTGTTTCTTTTCAATTTCAAAACTTTTCTTTGCCACAGAACATTGATCAACCTCGTCTTCCATTTGTTCAAAAATGTCTTTCATTTCTTTGACCTCAACAATAAATCCCTTTTCAAAAAGTTTGAAAGTTTCTTTTAGGTTTTCAGAATATGGTATGACATCCTTTTTAAAAGCACCTTTAATATCCGATTACTCCCAGCTACCATTCTGATGAGGAGACAACGTAGTTCTTCTCTTGATGCATTCATCGAACTTAGTGAGAAGATCTCGTGCATTGTTCAGATTCTTGAGTACTTGACTAGTTGATGGGAGTTTTTTAGGAAAAACTTTGGGTTTTGAAACAGTTACAGGAGGACTTGGTATTGAGGACCAATATAATTGTTCTGCTGACAATTGTGTTTGTGGAACAAAAAACTCATAGAGTTTGTTTAATTTGGAGTAATCAATCGGTTTAGTATTAACAACACTTTGTTTTTCAAGCATTTTCAACCGACTCTCTTCAGCAAGTATCAGTTTCCTCAGAATCACACACAAATACAGGATTATGTTTATCAATCAACACATGTCCATTATATAATGCAGGTTGTTTCCGTCGAGCTTGAGAAAGATACAAAGGATTTTGATAACCAAGAGCTGTCTTATATGTTTCATCAAAAAAAATTTAGGGTTTGGTTAGCATATGCATAAGTTTGAGCAGATTGACCAACTTTAAAAACAATGTTTTCAAGTTTCTTTTTCGCTTTTTCCAACTCCACAATTTCACTGATGTTCTTTTCATACTTTTCAGACGACTCTTGTTTGAGTGTTTCAAAACTCTTCTTTAGAAAAGTAATGTGATTATTTAAATCCTTCATTTGAGTCTTTTGAGAAAAAACTTGTTTTTTAAAATCAATTACTTTTCTATTACGATCAGAAATGGCTGTGTATAATTCATGACTTAGATATGCTTCTTGTTCAGAATGACCATCTTTAACAGCATATTCTAAAACTCTGACTCTGTCTTTGTATTGTTCAAGCTCGCTGGTTAATGATTCATTCACACTTTTTGATTCTTGATTTACCATGTTATAATTTTCTACTTGAGATTTCATTTGTTCAATTATAGACAACATCATATCATTCTTTTGTACAGGAGGAGGAACATAGTTATCTTTATTGTTTCCAATAGTAAGCATATAATGAGTATAAGATATAACATTGTTGTTACCTGTAAGCTCATCATATGACTCATTATAGGATACAATGTTTTCAATATATCCCAGCTCTAGTATATTAGAATTAAGCATATCATAATCATGATAGGTATCGTAATGAGGTACCTTAGAGTGTATGTTAGAATCATAACATGTTTCAATCGTGTCATCATTGATAGGACCAACAGGAGATAAATTTTCCAAGAAGATAGCATTTGTTGTAGCTTCATCATCACAATCTGAATCATATGCATCAACGTGGTTTGCCTTGAAATTTGATGTAGCTTATAACTGGAGATCCTCACAATCATCAGTTTCTTCCAAACTGTCAGCTAAGAAATCATGTTGCTCTTTATTTAATACAACTCCTGCTTCTTGTGCTTGAGCAATTAGCATCTTTTCCTTAAACCATCTAGAATCTTTCACCTTTTTCCTTGTAGTACACTGCTTAGCAATATGACCTTTACCATTGCAGTTATAACATATGATTACCCTTGGTTGATTGGCCCTTGCATTTCCAACTGTATTGATAACCCTTGCTCCTGAAGCTTGATTGTTTCCAGCATTGCCCGCATAACCTTGAGACTGTCTACCTTAAACATTCTGAACTGTAACTTGGCCGTTTTGAATTGTAGCTTGAGTTCTTGGATTAGACGAAGTTTGAAGTTGGTAATTTGTGGGAGGAAATTTTAAGTGGTATACCAAACTCAAAAAGAGCATAGCTTTGTTAAGACTGGATATTAGATCATCTGTTAGAAGAAAGGTTGGTATAACAAGTCCGGTATCAGGTTGAAATGTTGGTGGTTGTTAAACAACTATAGGTGCATAGCTCTGAAGTGGAGGTAACTGAATAAGTAGTTGGGTTATTGGAGTGCTTGATTGGTAGTGTTGATATGGTTGATAAACTTCAGATGGTTGAGCTTGATACTGTGTTTAATGACTGTTGTATGAAGGAGGTGGGTTGTAGGTATTTGCCAGCAAAGCAAGTGGTTCCGGGAATCGTTGTCGCATTTCTTGAACTTCTTTAGCATCTCTTTCATTATGTTTGAGGAAAGCATACAACTGATCAAAGTTCACACTGTGAAGATCTCTTGCTTGTTTAGCTATTGTGACAAACCTACTCCACTCGGGTTGAAGATGATTCATAAACTTCATGTTGATTTGCATAGGTGTCATAGACATAGGAATCATGTTTGTTGGGATTAAAAGACTTTATGATGATCTTGAAGTTACTGCTGCTAAGGTTTGTGTTACTGCTGCTAAGTAAAACTTAGTGCTGTTCATAAACTCTAATGAAAAATATACTAAGTAGTTAGTACTGCTAGTGTAACTTAGTTACTACTGCTAGTGTAACTTAGTACTGCTAGTGTATATTAGTATTGCTGGTTACTACTGCTAGTATATGTTAGTACTGCTAGAGTAAAGTTAGTACTGTTGGTAAAGATTAAAGAAAATATTCTAAGTAGTTACTACTGCTTGTACACAATTAATGCTGCTGGTGTATAAGTTACTACTGCTTGTTAAGAGTTAATGCTGCTGGTACAAAGTTACAACTGCTGAAAGATTACAACTGCTGAAGGATAAAGATTGCTTGAAGATCAAGATTACTTATGAGATAAGGATTATTATTTATAGAATATATCTTTGAGAATAATATAAGTTTTAGGAATATATTATAAATCGACTAGGACTCCTTGGTGTATAAAGAGAGGTCCTAGGGCATAGAGTTTTAGGTGTCTCATCAATCTCATCATATAGAATTGTCATAGCTTCAAAGTTTTGTAACCCTAATACTAGGATAGAATTCGTATTATTTGTAATAATATTGGATCTTTTATTGTTGAAATTATATTCTTTTATGTTACTGTTTCATTGAAGAAATTCTTCTTATATTAAAGATTAGATTCCGTATAATCTTTAGTATTATCAAACAAAGTTTCTTATATCATAGTTATGTAGGATTTACCTTGCATAACTAAACCTTACACAAGCTAAGGAATTCAAAATCAATTTAAGTGGGATCGGGACAAACAAGTGGTATCAGAGCTTGTTGCTTTGAGAAACTTTGCTAAGAAGACATGGATTAAGACTCTGTAACAACCGGTAATTTTTAGAATTTTAAATTACTACTTTGCTCTTTGACTTTTTGGGTCGGACTTGACTTTTTGACTTTTTACGGTCACATAATAATGATAACCGCGTAGCCGGTAAATTTTTAAAACATATTTAAGTAATAAATCATATTTATTATTACTCATCTCTCATTTACACGTTTATTTTTCCAACTTATTTGAAACGAAAACGAGAAGACATCTCGCAAATTTTGAAAACCACGTACAACGCGTATCGACAAGAAAATAATTTAATTATATTAAATTATCACTTTTTATTAAATAAAAGTATTTAATAAATTATTTATCATGTTGTTCAAAAATGTTTATTTAAAAACACAATTATTTAATTTAAAGTTCGCTTTACGAACAAAGATTGTCAGAGATACACA
>BQNB010033268.1:1820-52472 GCA_026074375.1 Tanacetum coccineum
AGCAAAAAAAATATACTCCATATAAGTAGAGAACGTAAAACAGTGGCATGAATGTGGCTAAAAAGTAGTACATTTATCCATTAATGTGACCAATCACAAAGAATAGGTAGGTAAAATAAAAAAAATAAAAATGAGTTAATCACCCACATGTGACAACACGACAAAAGAGAAAAAGAATATCATACTATTTTACATCCACTAAACCTTTCTTCTTCCTTCCAAGTTTCAATTCTTACCGGCGAGATCTGAAATCTCCACCATTTCTGATTATTTCTTGAATACTTAGCTTTACTCACTTTGTTTCATTAACTTGTAAAGGGGGGCAAAATGATGAAAAACACCAAAATCTCTAAAAAAATACACTACGCCGGAAAGTTTAGAGGGGGCACTTGCCCCCTGTGCCCCCTCCGTAGCTCCGCCCAGTGTGTTCTTTTCTACATGTACCATTGCACAAAGGTAATATTATTCACTTCGCCAGATTTAAAATATACACTTAAACAAAAACTAAAGCTACTGTAATGGTGACCATCAAAAGATAACATCTCACTGTCACATCAGTTTTTTTCTTCAACTTAGTGTAACAAAAAGACGAATGACGTCACCAAAAACATAACTCGCAGAAGTCCATGAAATAAACACCCACTCACACAAACAAATTACATTGTTTTTTTTTTTTTTTTTGAGTTTAAACGTATCCCTAAACGTTGTGTAATGGAGGGATGCGTTCGATATGAGGGTCTACCAACATGAAAACCGAATTGTTGACAGACCCTTACACTTGTTCTAAGGACTTTGATTTGTATGTAAATTGATGTGAAATGGGTCCAATGTTCTAAGAATTTATTTATTTTATTTGCACGATTCTCTATATTTGGATGTCTTAATATTTTTGTCCTTTCAGTTGGAACTTGTAAGCAAGCCTTGGGAAGGCCGCCCCCTTTCTCGCGCATCAAAGACTTCAGTAAACTAGTTGCAATTATCTTGAAAACACCTAAGCTAACGAAAAAGAGCGTCGAGAACTCCTGACTGAAACACTGAAAACTCGACTTGCTACTCTTGGGCAGCAGCCAGTTGTCCATGCCACATGCTATTCAACTATCAACCAATATTTAACTAACAAACCAATTTGGACAGTTAAAACACTATCAAAGGCCCAAAGCAAAAACCAAATCTATCTGATAATAATAACAAACACCAAAGAACAACTAACTTCGGTTATCCATGTCAAAGATTTTCTTCAAATACATTTTAGTAGAAAAAAACCCACAATCCCAGATCAAAATAAGGAATGCACACAATGATCATATCCCCCTTTCACTTTACAAGGTAAAAATAAAGACAAGACTGACTGATGTTTCTTACTTCCCTCGTACAAAATGCCATCCCATCTATTTGAAACAAACCATATGGAATAGAGAAGATATTGGGGGCGGGGCACAAAACTTGTGGCATACGACTAAAATCATATTCCCACAGCTGATAGAAAATAGTAAAGGTACTAGTTATCAGTAATATATCGATATAAACGACATATAAAACAAAGGGCTGACAGGAGTTGTGTAGGCACGTGCAAAGGATTAGGGGTCTAAGAAGGAGCAGATGGTTCGGGCTTAACGAGAGAACTGGTGTCAGGTTGTTGGGTAGGGTAGATTAGTGAAGCAAGTGATATGGGCATGATGCATAGCGCTTTTGACTGGAGGAATTGCATTGCAGCTCCAACATCCTCTTCCATGAGCTTTGCTACTTCACGTTCTGTGTCGTCATTTGACCAATTCTCCCATGCTGGCTGATTATATCCGTTTTCGTTCGCATCCCCCTACACATCAAGAAATGTACTAGTATTTAAGATGCTGAAGCAAGACAAAAAAAAATAATACTGATGTTGATTTATTAAATTATGCATGGTTTGATTTATGTTCTATTTCATCTCAGTCAGGTCACTAAGAAATAAGCTACAATGGGAGCAAGTGAAATGGGTTGAAATTCTCTCAAAGTCTATTTGAGATGCAAACAACATTGTAAATCACTTTTTTCAAACCAAGCGGTTTCCAATGTGTTACTAAGGTGCACATCAACCGAGTAATAAGTGAGGGTTAAAGTTCCATCTCAATCAAATGCGTCTATTTCTCCTTTAAAAAATTGTTTTATTCATCAATTCAAATTATCATTGTAAAGATATTCAGTTTTAGACTCATTCTTAACCCATATAACGACCTATAAACAAATTACAAAATGGACAAACAAATAAACGATGTCCCCAAGCCAAAATTTTAAACTCAAACTAGGACCCAATGCTTCTAGTTTATCTGTTCATTCAAGGACTATAAACAAATAAACAATGTCCCCAAGCCAAAATGTTAAATTGATTTGTTTTGAGCTTTTGATAACAAAAATAGAATTCAAAGTTGGGTAGCGGGTTCAAACATTCAAGAATTGAACAAGGGTATTGAGGGTATCAAATCGGCTTTAATCTTTGTATATCATTTATACCAATCATTTACGTATTGACCAAAAAGGTTGTTTTGTCTCATCCAGCCTAAAACCGATTGAATTATATTTAAAATGTTATATGCATCATTTAAGTTAATCAACTTGCAATGTTTAGGGTGCTTTTAAAATGGATAGATAGAGGCTCAGGGGTTGGCAACTTGGCATATGGTTGAAGAAGATGACAATTTGAAGTCATTTCAATATTAAACATCATGTTTTGGCATTCATATTAACATCCCCATGATCCCGACTTTGCCAATCAGCAAGCTGTTAGCGCAATGAGCAAAGGATACCAAGTAAAGGGGAACAAGTCACCTCTTGTCCTAAAATAGATGTAAATAGAAGTATATTGCTACACTACGTCTCTTTGTAGGCGAATCTACATTGCCTATCACATAAATGACCTAAAAAGGTTATTCGGTGCATTTAGACCATTTAAATATTTGGAACCTCAGTAAAACTATGTCCGGAGTCGAATGCTCAAAATTTCATCGGATGAAGCAAGTGAAATTTGAGTGTATGTTACCTCAACAGATTGCAGCGGGACATCAGATACAAGTTGTGCCACTGCACCAGCTCCACCAAGCCTACTCATGCTAAGAACCTGCCAAGTCAGTCAGTGAATTTACAAACCACAAGCAAAAAATCTTTGCAAGCTTGGAAAATAATACAAACTAATGCAAGGTTACAACACAATCAATGCACATGAAAAAATAAACGAACACACATGCAGAGTCGATGTGGATCAGTACTATATCCATATAGTGCTTTCTCTCAGCAAATTTATTATTACCTTGACCTGAAGCCGCAAGAATTTCACGTAATCGAGAATTTCATCAAGCATAGCTGCCTTGTCGGTCTGTACAAGGTACACATTAGCTATTCAGCAACTCATCTCAAAAAAAAAAAAAACATGATTTACAGAATTTAAACTTCACCTTGTTGCAGCTGGGAACAAGTTCCTGTAAAGCCCTCATTCTTTCTGCAATTCTTTCTCGACGCAGCTGCAAACAAATTCATACCATGTTAACAAATACATAGACATCAACTTAGCTAAGACACAGACAACAGCTAATTGAACTATGGTTTAATGGTGATGAAAATGTGTGAGTCAGAAACTGTAATATACTATTTTAAACCGAAACTTGCGTCGGAAAATTCCATCGAGCAGCAACCTCTTTTCATCTAAATTTGCAAGTTTATTCACAAACAATTAATGTATTAATTATAACTTAAAATTTTACATAATAATACAATGTTGACCACTGTTACTAAATAAAGTGATTAGATGTTGAATGCATCAAAAATATACTTGGCGGGACTTTCAACCTGTGTAACACATTGCATAGGTAGTCATATTTTTATTTGACCAGCTTGTGATATAACATAACTCAAATCCACCAATTCATAAGCAAATGAGCTGGAAACATGGAGTTGACAACTCTACTGTATAACACTATAACTAAATGACTATTATGTTGGTTTGTATAGTTAATCTTACACGCTCAGCTATGCTATGAGGATCTGTGGCTTGTCCTCGCCGAGCCCGTACCCTAGGGCGAATACTAGGTGGATGGGCAACTGTGACAGTTGTACTGGTAGTTGGTTGCCCTTGAAAAGCCTGCCAAGGAAAACCATAAAGAAAACAAATAAGTATACCACGAAGCATTAACATGAAAAAGAACAGCATATAAGCATTTATACAAAACTAAGACTTAAAAGTATAGGCTTGCAGACTAAGACTTAAAAGTATAGGCTTGCAGACCTAGAACTGTAGCACATACACACAACCATTTCACTTGCGTACCAAGGTAATGAGGCTGATTCCATATAAATCATGGGCCAATTACAATAAATAATAACACACTTTCACTTCATTTCTAGTTTGGTCAAGGGACTTAAAACGTATTTACTAAGACCATCGGAATTTCAAGAAACAGTGAAACCTACAGTCAACTTTGGTAGCATGTTGCATCTGTTTGGGTTGTAATTACCAATATAATTAGTTTAAAAAGTATAATGGTTTAGTAGCGAAGTTCAAGTTCCATTGATAATGTTGAATGTTTACATAGTACACGCGAGAACATTTACATAGCACAGAATGGAGGAAAAAAACTATTACCCTCTCATGTGCCCCCATTACAAGATGTGGAGCTATGGGTATACAAGAGGTGGCGAGGTTAACCCCCCACTGATAATATAAACCAGCATCCACAAACAAACTGTGTGGACCAAAACAATGCTACCCGGTTGACACATTACTAATGAGCACCAACACAAATAATAATTCTAAAATGACACAATGAAATCCATAAGAAGCTTAAAGGAATAGGACCAATAACTCTTGACCAAACTAAGAGGGATAGAAATGATTACTAAGTATATATGCTTGAGACAGATCAAAAGAAAGCCACTTAATGTGATAACAGTTTACGACTTTATAGTTGCTTCTTAGCTTTGTAAAACTTCAAAGTCTTTCGATATGAGTTATTGTCATATCTATTGTCACAAGTTTTATTTTGATCTCATCCTTATATGTATCATCTCTGACCAACGGAAAATCAGTACTTGAGTTTTGGTACAAATTAACATAAGAAAAAGGTTTCAAATGTCACATTGCAGTAAAATAATTTATTTTTATAATAAAACAATTCTTTTTCCCAAGGCATGCACATGCATATCCTAGCTTCCTTTTAGGCCTTCCTTGCCTTAAGACACACAAAAGGTTAAGGCAAAAGATTAACTCGTCATATTAAAAATCTGGACACATTAGCCAGAAGATAGAGAAACGCAGTTATACTGTAAACATGACCTATTGGTATAGTACAATAAGTATAGTATGATATGTTATTGTTTTTACTGCATAAATAACTATCATATTCATATCAACATATGCATTTATAACCTTTGAATTTTGAGAACCACCCTATTAAACAGTTTATCTAAGCGCCTTTTGCTCTAAAACAGTGTAGTCATTATTCCACATAAACATCATCATAGAGTGGCTACCTCAATTCTATCTTAAATCAAAGCCACACAATCACTGCTATATACGTGATATTACTCTACCATTTCAGTATCAAACCTGTTGCAACTAATTAGTAGGTGACCAAAACACTAGGCACTATTTTCTGCAATACTTTCGATGCTTTTTGCTTTGTTTATCTGGAACTCTTAATATCTTACTAAGTTATTTTTATGATTGGTAATTCACTTTTGACATTGTCGCTGCTCTCAAGGAGTATATAAGTAACTTATTTGATGTTTAAGCAATTAGTAGTATCAATGTAAGTGACTTCGATTAAGCTTTTGATTGCAGAGAAAACTAAGTTTAAATACTTTGTATTTTTTTTATCACCAAGCCCTGCATGTCCTGTGAGGCGCTCGCAATCGCATCATACATCAGTCTGTAGGACCTTTAGCAACGGATCGCAACACGGAATTTAAAACCAAGTATGAGATAAAAACAACTTTCCAAACATCCTTTTAAAAGGTACAAACGTAAATACCCGCGCCTAAAAATCTTCCGTTATCTAAACCTATAGAGCATTTTACACAACCATACATCAAATTATAACTAAATAACAAAAAACGGCACAAAATGAGTAATAGACCTGAGGAACAGTATGTAGCAAAGAGTGTTGTTGAGACGGGTGCATATTATTTTCAAACTGATGATGAGCCGAAGGAAACAAACCACTCATATTCATATTCCCTCCTCCTCTCTCCTGCAAACAACATCATCATCAAACAACATTAAGCTAAAACAAAAATATTTACAAACACACCCCTCTAACTTCTTCACAACTCCCCAATCACCCCCTCACACTTCCACAAAAACTTATCTATGGGGCATTTGTTTAAGATTTTTCTTATTTTCTTGCCTTACGTGTTTATTCGACGACTCGTATTTCATAAGCTCATTGCCTCTTATGACTTACGTATGAAATAAAACCTATAAGCTAGAAAATTAGGTAGAGAAAATGGGCTTATACAATACAAACGAGCTACTTTAAGCTTATTTGTGTGGCTTGTGAGCTTGTTGAGCTTTTAAAGTCTAAAAAGTTCAATGTTTTGACTTACGAGCTTATCAACTTAAATTTATGGCTTATTTAAGTTCATGTACTTGAAATTTTGAGCTTATTAGCTTTTTGAAAGTTCGGTAAGTCAATAAGCAACCATACAAGCTTAAATAAACACCTCCTTATATGAGCTTATAAGCCAGAATATAAGCTTAAACAAACACCCCTTTAAATTATCAACAACAACAACAACACCAAACAAACAACAAGCAACATTAAACACAAAACAAAACATATATATTTAAAAACACAACCCTCCAACTTCTTCACAATATCCCAATCACACCCTCACACTTGCACAAGAAACTTACTTAGGGGTGTTTTCGAAGCTTTCTTTTCTTTTATTTTGACACTCATATTTTCCAGCTAATTTTTTACGTAAGGGTGTTTGTTTCGGCTTATATCTTATTTGGTTTTGGGCTTATGTTTTATAAGCTCACTTTTTGTGGTTTATTTTGAAACTTTTCAGCTTATAATGTCATAATGAACTTATATAAGCCAAAACGAAGTTTCAAAATAAGCTACAAAAAGTTAGGTTATAAGACTTAAGCCCAAAACCAAATAAGACATAAGCAAGCTAAGGGTATGTTTGGTGTAATGGGTTAGGGCTGGAGGGGGGGCTAGTTTATATTTTTATGGAGTTGTTTGGCGAATTAGTTGGAGTTGTAGCGTAAAATCACATAAAAATACAAAAAATTAAATTCACATATATTTCCGGCTCTATTATATTTTGAAGGGTATTTAAGTAATTTGACTGCCCTCGTAAGTCTTTTTTTACGGGCTTCGGCATACGGAGGCTTATGGCTTATAAAAACATCCATAAGCCTCTGTGACAAAGAAGCCTTGTTTTATAAGCTAACTTGTTTTAAAAGCTGAAGCCTCTATAAGCCCCGAAAAGCCCCATGCTAAACAAACACCCCCTAACTAATTAGCTTATTAAAACCTATAAAAAATAACACTAATAAAAACCCCTGATAACAAAAACAAGCAGCAAGAAACAAAGAAACAATATTAAACACAGAACACAGCCCTCCAAGAATCTAAGAATATGACAACCACCCCCTGACACTTTGACAAACATCTTACTACTACTTACACGCTGCTGCTGCTGGTGTTGTTGTTGTTGTTGGTGAGTAGGAGTAAAGTGAGCGCCGTTATCTAAACTCAAGCCTAACGGAAAAACAGTTTGTTGGTGGTGTTCGATGTTGTTGTAAGAAGAAGGGATTGCGAGTATCTGTTCCAGGAAGTCGTCGCCGTACCCTTCCGGTGGCTCACTCGCCATTTTCTTCTCTTACTTTTCTTAAAGGGTTTTGTTTGTTTGTTTGAAAGAATAGAAAGAAAAAAAAAAGGGAATGATTGAAGGAAGAGTGACGAAATAAAGAGGACAAATGGAGGGTGGTTTTGGAAATGGACTAAAATCTTAAAACTACTTGAGCATTAAACTGCCCTGGTGCTGGCAAGGACTTTTTAAGCTCTAAATTTGGAAAATCTACAAACTAATCTTTAAAACCTATTTAGAACTTGATTACTTTGATAAACTCAACTGTGTAAAGAGCTTTGACAGAATATTGTTGACTTTTAGAGTCAAAATCTACTTAATCCAAACACTACTTAAGTCTAACTGTCTAAACTAATTTTTATTTAAAATCTATTTTAAAGCTAAAACTTCTAAATCCTTATATCTACTCAGACTTTCACTCACCTAATTAAGCTATTGTAACACTAAAACCTACAGCTTATTAATAGGAATAAGCTAGTTTATCAGCTAGCTTATACTACTTATAATGACAGAATTAAAAGCAATGAGAACTAAATGAATTCTAACTACAATTACTTAAAGACATTTTAATTTCTAAACTAACTAAACTATATTGAACAGGATTAAGCACAATTAGTCAAAGTAATAAGCTACTTGATTAAGCTATGAAATGCTTCAATGAAATGTAGAAGGTGAGACCTGTGAACTTGTAGTCTCTGAACTAGCCACTCTCTCTGAATGAGTGGCTTTAAGTCATAAACCTAATGGCTACCTTAGCCTCTAAACCAAAGACTTAAGCTCAATAAGCTGATTTGAGCTTATTACTCCATAAGCTTCCAAACTTGATCAATATGAATTCTAATGAACAAAATTGAACACTTAATAGACTAAAACAGTATTTAAAAAGCTTATAACAACTTGTGAACAACTTGAGAATTAGAAAAAACTCAATAAGCTACAATGAGCTTATTACAAGCTTATTGATTAAAAACGGCTTATTACATGAAAACTTGTAAACAAACTCAGTACAATTTTTATTGCTTTTAACAAGGAAAGTACAAGATATGAATCAAAGAGTACAATTGACTTGAAAAACTTTAAAAGCTTAATTGAAAAATGAACAGTACACGTAAGAAGAAATTACAAAGAAAAAGTTGAACTCTCTAACTACTAACTAACTAACTCTTTCTCTGAATGTTTGAGCTTCTATTTATAGAGAAGATTGAAAAGAGGATGAGAATTTCGATTATTTCTAGCCCTTGGATCCTTTCTCTTTGATTTTTGGCCGTTGATGATGATTGATGATGTGTTCGGACCAATAAGATGCTGCCACGTCATAGAAATGACGTGGAGATGGGTTAATACGAGGTGGGATTGAAATAGAAAGAAACGGGAAAGAGTTTGGAGAGGTTGGGTTTGATTCGAGTTTTGGCGGGAAAGTTTGTTGGAAGACGGTTATAGAGAAAAGTTTGCCCGCGTGTGGTTTGAAACTTTGGGAGAATTGCAATACAAGCCCTTGTGTTTCTATCTTCATAGGTGTAGTGTAAAACAAGTTTGGAACTTGTCAATACTAGCCCTTGTATTTTCTATCTCCTTTTTCCTTTTGATAAATCAACTTTCTAACTTTGTCATCTTTGGTCCTTTGACTTCAAAACATCCAAATGAGTCCTTGAACTTTTGAAAACTTGTCATTCTTGATCCTTTGGCTTTCATTGACTTTCTTTTCTTGTTGTCGGGCTGATCCGGCTTTGATAACTTTTCTCAAATTTCTCTCTTGTACTTGTCTTTTCCGTTTCTTGTCGGTTTTGGCTTGTTTTTGCTCTTTTTGACTTTGATATCCTTTCCTGCACATTATGACACAAAAGCACACATATTTCCTTCTTTTGGCATGTTTTCTTGGCTTTTATTGGCAGAATCCCGGGTATTTAATATGTACAATTTAACACTTATCAAGCTCCCATGTATAATTTGATATGATATGATATGTATTTGACTGTTAGGTCTAAGTATGTGGCATGCGTTAGACGTGTGTTTCGAGCTCGTGGGGCATTTCTATATGTTTTGTTTGACTATTTGTTTCGTTCAGCTCTTATGATATATGAAGTCTTTGCTACCAGGTTATGGTGATTCCATTTCGTTTACCTTACACATTTGATTTATCTGTTTGTTTATATATTTGTTCACTAAGCCTCTAGGTCAGCCGCATTTATTTTCTTCGCATCAGGTAATAAAAGGATGCTAGGTTATGAGTGAAGAGTGCTTATGAGCTCTTAGTAGACTGACTTAATGATAGTTTTTCCCATTTCATTTATAGTTGCTTAGACTTTGGATTTTGGATTTTTTCTTTCGTTTAAACTCTGAATTTGGATTTATTTTCGTTAGAATGTCATATTGTTCTAGACCTATTAATTTCTTTGTTTTCTTGAGGAACTTGTTAAACCATTTTATAAATAAAGTCATCCGCTTGCTTTTGTTGGTGCCATAAGTGTGACATTTAACCCGTTCGGGTGGGGTGTTGTTCGTCCTGTAGAACTTAGGTTATGACTTGTAAGGATTAGGTAGACATTTAGGTTTCATTTCCGATTTAATCGCTCTCTTTCGAATTTTGATCCTAATCTCTAATCTGTCTTTGTTGGTTCGTTTGTTAATCATTTAGATGCCTCCTCGTTCAAGCAATCGTAGGAACAACATAGCAGATCATGCTTTTACTGCTGCGGTAAAACAGGCAGTTGCAACATTGTTACCGAATCTTACTACTCAAATAACTGATGAGATTTGTCAAATTAAGAATAATGGGAATAACGGTAATCGGAGAAATGGTAGACGTGGAAATCCCGAGGGTTCGGGTAATGATGAGGATACACAGTCCACTGATATCCATGTATGGTTGGAGAGGTTCCAAAAATAGAAACATCAAACATTCAGCTCAGCATCCACACCGGTTGAGGCAGAAAACTAGATAGCACATATCGAGAAAATCTTCGAGGTTTTAGGTTGTGATGATCAGTTCAAGGCAAGGTTAGCGACATACAAGCTAGAGGGTGATGCTCATAGTTGGTGGAGAGCTTATAAGCAAGCCAAGGGTGGTGATGCATATGTGGCAACGTTGCCATGGAATGATTTTCGTGATATCTTCTTTTTGTAGTATTTTCCATACTCGAAGAAACAAAAGTGTGAACGAGAGTACAAATTGTTTTATCAGTTAGATGGGGAAACTAGTACTGAGTTTATGAAGAGGTTACATAGACTAGCAGTTTTCTTGGGGGCTAAGGGGGCACCCAAGAAGAACGGGCTAAAAACTTCAAATAGGGGATGAATCACTTTATACTTGATAGGATCGTGAACACCGAGTGTACTGATGTAGCACAAGTTGCTAATGCTACAAGAAACATCGAAATCTTGCATGATAGGTCGAAGCATGAAGGAAACAACAAGAGGGACAGAGACAGTCATCGTATATGACCATCAAAACAGCCAATACAAGGGTCTAATCAAAGGGTTTATGATCGTAGGGACGATGAAAGACGTAGGAATAGTGACATATATGGGAACAATGATAGATATGGCAATAACGACAGGCATGGAAACAATGGAAATAGTGACAGACATGGCAACAACAGGCAAAGGTTATGGCGTAATCAGGATTAGCAAGTACGGGGACAACCATATGGTCGTTCTTATGGGTCTTTAAGTTAGCGGGGAAACTTGAACCAATCATCTATCCGCACATGTAACCAATGTGGTAAACGTCATTCGGGTGACACATGTTATAAGGCTACAAGTGCTTGCTTTATTTATGGTCAAGGTGGGTATTTGGCTAAAGATTATGGTAAGAATCGTGGGGTCAGCAATACGAGAAATGGGAACAATAAGCAACATGCTACAAGGGGTCAAGTATTTGCGTTGACTATTGATCATGCAGCTAATGCTCCAAGTACCGTTTCCAGAACTCTTTATATGTACGATCGCGATGTGTTTGCTTTATTTGATACTGGTTCAACGCATTTTGTGGTTTCACTTGCATTTTCTAAACATCTTAAGGTTCCGTCTACACCATTAAACCGTGCCTTATTCATTTCTACTCCTGTGGGAAATATTGCGATTATTAGTCACGAGTTTAGAAATTGTTCGTTATGTGTTGGTGATAATATTCGTTCTACTAATTTCCTTCCTTTGGAAATGAGTGATTTTGATATTATTCTTGGTATGGATTGGTTGACTGAGCATCGAGTTACTATTGATTGTCATACGAAACGTGTCATCTTTGGCAATTTGAACAATCCTGAATTCATTTACCATAGTTCCCGACCTGGTAAGCCCATTAAAATCATCTCCACTCTCAAAGCTCGAACATTGATTTCTTACTGTTGTGAAGGTTTTTTAGCATCAATTAAAGGCACTTTGTTGGATAAACCTCGCCTCGAGAGTCATCCAGTTGTTCGCAATTTTCCTGATGTATTTTTTCATAAGCTGCCGGGATTAACACCTGAGCATGAAATTGAATTCACTATTTAATTGATCCCTGGTGCTCAACCTATTTCTAAAGCTCCATACAGAATGGCGCCAGTTGAATTGAAGGAACTAAAGGATCAACTTCAAGAACTTCTAGAACGTGGATTTATTCGACTAAGTGTATCTCCGTAGGGCGCTCTAATTTTATTTGTGAAGAAGAAGGATGGTAGCATGAGGATGTGTATTAATTACAGGGAGCTGAATCGTATTACAGTTAGAAACAGATATCTACTACCCCAAATCGACGATTTATTTGATCAACTTCAAGGTGCAAAGTTTTCCTCAAAGATTGACATGAGGTCGGGTTATCATCAGCTACGTGTAAAGGAGCAAGATGTTTCCAAAACAGATTTTCACACTCGTTATGGTCATTATGATTTCCTTGCGATGCCATTTGGATTGATCAATGCTCTGGCAATTTTTATGGACTTGATGAATCGTGTCTTTCATGAGTACTTAGACAGATTTGTCATAGTGTTCATTGATGACATCTTGGTGTATTCAAAGACAAGGGAGGAGCATGAAGATCATCTTCGTATTGTGTTTAAAATCTTGCGTCAGAAGAAGCTTTATGCATAATTCTCAAAGTGTGACTTTTGGTTGAGGCAAGTGGCGTTCTTAGGTCACATTGTATCAGCTTATGGTATTACTATGGATCCTGCTAAGGTCGAGGCTATCACTAAATGGCCGAGACCGACAACAGTGACTGAAGTTAGAAGCTTTTTTGGGGCTTGTGGGTTATTATCAAAGATTTGTAGAAGGGTTTTCACTTCTTGATTTACCTTTGACGAAACTTATGCGGAAAGGAGAGAAGTTTGTCTGGAATGAAGAACGAGAGAAGAGTTTTGAAGAACTGAAAAGGAGATTAGTTTCTTCTCCCGTACTTACTCTTCCTTCTGGAATAGGTGGATATCAAATTTATAGTGATGCGTCGAAGAAAGGTCTTGGTTGTGTTTTTATGCAACATGGTAAGGTTATCGCTTATGCATCGAGGCAACTGAAACCATATGAGGTGAATTATCCAACACATGACCTAGATGTAGCAGCAGTAGTTTTTGCTCTTAAGATTTGAAGGCATTATTTGTATGGGGAAACTTGTGATATCTTCACCCATCATAAAAGCCTCAAATATATTTTTACTTAAAAGGAGTTAAATATGAAGCAAAAGCATTAGTTGGAACTTCTTAAGGATTATGACGCAAATATTCAGTATCATCCCGACAAGGCTAATGTGGTAGCGGACACACTTAGTAGAAAGAACTCTGAAATTATGGCTTGTCTCAAAGTTTAAATTATCAAATATTTGGAGCTCATGGAAGTCGAGTTAATTGTTCGTGCTTTTGAAGGTTTTATAGCTAGCCTTAAGATTGAACCTAACCTTATATTGTGGATCAAGGAAGCTCAGAAGGAAGATGGTGAATTATGGTCTGTGTTAGAAGTTTTGAAAGAGGGTAAGCAAAGAGAATTTCGGGTGGACGATAATGGTGTGATATGGTATGATAATAGATTATGTGTTACTGACGATTCCTCTCTTCGAGAAGCTATTTTAACTGAGGCACACAGTTCTCCCTTCTCTATTCAACCTGGCTCTACTAAGATGTATAGAGACTTGAAGCAGAATTTATGGTGGAATGGTATGAAACATGAGGTGGCTAGATTTTTGGCAAAGTGTTTAACGTGTCAACAAGTTAAAATCGAACATCAACGTGCAAGTGGTCTTTTCAGCCTCTAGATATTCTGACTTGGAAGTGGGATCAAATCTCCATGGACTTTGTAACGAGGTTTCCTCGCAACTTTAAAAAGAATGATGCAATTTGGGTTGTGGTTGATCGGTTGACTAAGTCGGCTTACTTTTTGCCTATTCAGCAAGGGTGCTCAGTTAGCAAGTTGGCAGAGATCTTTCAGCAAGAGATTATTCAGTTACATGGCACACATGCATCAATCGTTTCTGATAGAAATCCGCATTTTACTTCACGTTTTTTAAAAGGTTTGCAGAATGCTTGGGGAACGAGACTTGAGCTTAGTACCGCTTTTCACCCTCAGACTGATGGACATACTGAATGCACTATTAAGACTTTGGAGGATATGTTGAGATCGTGTGCTTTGGAGTGGAGTGGAAATTGGTACGAGTATTTATGTTTGGTTGAGTTTGCTTACAATAATAGTTGGCATGCAAGTATTAAAGGGGCTCCTTTTGAACTTTTGTATGGCCGAAAGTGTAGAACACCTATTTGTTGGAATGAAGTTGGAGAGTGAGTTATAGAAGGTCCAGAGGTTGTGGAGGTGACGAATGATAAAGTTGTCATAGCTAAAGAGAAGCTTAATGAAGCTTGGTCACGACAAAAGAGTTATGCCGATCGTCATCGAAGAGCTTTGGAATTTAAACCCAAGGAGCATGTGTTTCTTAAGGTATCTCCTTATAGAGGTGTTCGACGTTTTGGTTTAAAAGGGAAATTAAGTTCGCGATTCATTGGTCCGTTTGAAATCTTTGATCGAGTTGGTAAAGTTCCTTATCATTTAGCATTACCTCCGCAATTGTCTCATGTTCATAATGTGTTCCATGTATCTCTTATGAGAGGTTACAAATATCATCCACTGCATGTTGTTTAATATCCGTTAGATAAGATTCGAGAAGATTTGTCTTTTGCTAAGGAGCCTTGGGATATTCTAGATCATCAAGAGCGAGTCATGAGAAGGAAAACTATTCCTCTTGTTAAAGTTCTTTGGAAAAATCATCCCGAGCATGAGGCTACTTGGGAAAACGAAGAAATGATGCGGATTGACTATCCACATTTCTTTTCGCTATTTGGTACGTTTTCGTTTAAGATTCGGCTTTAATTTCGGGTCGAATTTTTTTTAGAGGGGAAGAATTATAATACTATAAACTTACAAATATAAATTAACAATAAATAAAGAAAATAACAGCATTTGTATGGGTGCATATTAAAAGGAAGTCCTTATTAATGGTTCATACAACTAGCAATATACGTATGACATAACTATGAAAATAAAATATAAAAGCAATTAGAATTAAATACTAAAAACTTTAAATGAGTCTATATTCAGAGATATACTCGGCCCACTTCCTCCTCCAAAATCTTGTATTAATCAAATAGTTTGTTAATCATTCATCCTTATAACTTCATTCAGTGTACACGTTTCTTTTCAAACTCTTAACACAAAACCAAAACTAGTTCCAAACCATAATTCGTTTCAATAATTAAGAAAAATTGGAGAGTAGCAGAACCCAACATGGGTTCATGTTGGCATAATTCTTGTTCGGGTTTCTATTCATGTACGTACTCAAAGTTTTTGTTTCGTTCAAGTTCTGTTTGGTTTCAGTTCGTAGTGGAATTTGGTTTCTGTTCGTGTGGGAATAAGGTTCTGCAAGTCCTCGATTGGTTCTTTAACTGTTCTGTACATCGTGGGTTAGAGTTTTGATTGTCTCGAGTTGAATCTTAGTGTGCAAAATGGTGTACGTATTCGTGTTCGTGTTTGGTTTCGAGTTTGGTTCTGGTTTTTGTATAATTCGTTATTGTTTAACGTTGAGGTAAACCTTAAATTAAATAATCATATGTTGCATATAAGTTTTAGTTTAAGAAATCTTGTTATCTTAACATGTTATATGTCATGTTTGCATTGGATATCATACGAAAGTGTTAGAGATTAGAGGAAAAGAAGCTAAAGAGAGTTTCTACACATTTTCAATTTTCATTAAAGAAAGGAAGAAGAGAAGGGAGATTGAGGAACGAATACAAATGACCAACTCTAAATACCTCTTATTAAAGGGGTATTTATACTTATTCTTCTAACCTTCTATTTTTCCTACTTTGACTAAATGTCTTACTTGGTCAACATTTTCTTAAGTTTGACTAAGCTTGACTTATTACATAATAAATACTATTTTCTATATTATTTATTACAAGACTAATTCATTGTTAATAATTAACACTTTTTCATTTCTAACAATCTTCCCCTAAGGGTTGATTATTATTGACGTCACATTGTCGATAGAATTGGTTTTCCATTCACAAAAGATTCCCCTCTTCTCATCTGCTCTCATTACCATCACTACAAGAATTCAGGTGAATAGCCACAGACAGATTTTGTGGGTAAAAGGGCCAAATTCATGGGTAATTGATGAATACCCACGGATTATCTATGAATCTATTTAAATGGGGAAAGCCTTCGAGGGTAAATGACTAGCCATGATTTTTTTGGCATGTGGGTAATGTTAGCCACGACATTGTTTATGGGTATTTCCATTCAATCTGTGGGTAAATGGTGCACGAGATTTTCTAAGCTGCCACGAAAATACCCATAATTGTTGTATGGGTGATATGTGGGTATATGTTGATCCCAAACTATGATTGATTCTTTAGCTTGTAAAGGTTAAGTTACCTTGGATAAATCCAAAACAACTTTGGTAGAAACTTTGTGTGTATATTAAAGAGTATGCGGAATCTACTCTTTAATATTTAGAAGAATTATGAATGTAACAGTAAATATGATTGAACAAAGATGTAACAAAAAACCTTTTTATTATTAAGATCGTTATCTCTATTCGTCTCACAGACTATTGATATGTGTTTTTATGATTGATACCAACCCTGAGAATCTTCAATATTTTCTGATTACTTCAGTGTAAACCCTCCCAGTCATATATTGGATATTTGACCTGTAGAGATTCTTATTTTTCTTTTTCATTTGCTTTTTATGTTCTAAATTCCAAAATAGTTTTGCTTATAAGTTAAATAGTTAGTTTGGTCTTTTCTGTCATAATTAGCTTATTTCTAGCTTATTTGTAGGTTTTATAAAAAGTTTCTTTTTTAAAGTTTGTCATTTTTGCTTATTTTATAAGTTTTTAAAAAGAAAAATAAAAAAATGTTTAGTAAAAAAAAGAGGTCATAGGGGTCGAACCTGTGACCTCCCCTTTGTATACCAAGCATATTTAACACACACCTCCTCAACCACTGCCCTTGGGACTTGTCACCTGTCATAGTTTGCACAATCAAATATATAACACCTTTTTACCCATTAAGCCTTAACAGCTTATTTTAGCTTATTTCTGGCTTATTTCATTAAGCTGTTTTCACCATTTTAATTTTCCTAGATTAAGCACTGTCCAAAGCACTTTCCCTAAATTTTTCAGATTTTTCCAAATTCGTTTAGTATTTTTTATATTTAATTTAGATTAAAACTGTTTTTAATTCATAAAAAATTTAATAAAAGTCAATAAAATCTAATTCTTTTTTTTAATTTTCTTTTATCATTTAGGATTTATAAAAATTAAACTTTCATTTGTAGGGTTAAAATTTTAGAATTTATTTTTTTAAAGAACATGATTTGAATCCCGTTATCGTTTTTAGTGTTTTAGCTTTAATTGCTTATCGTTTTAGTGTGTCTTTACTTGTTTTAGCATTTTAGTTATAGCAATAGAAAACCTAATTAAATTTGTGATATTCAAGCATTGTTTAACAAACGTTACCTTAATTTTCAAATTCGCACCTCGTCGGGACACGACCCGGGAAGGTTTTTAGGGATTTTACTTTGGGTAAAAGTAATTATCCTTTTAAAAAGCCTCTTAGAATTCTTATCATTGATATTTTTGAGATAATTCTTATTATTTTATATTTATATTTATTATATATATATTAAAGGAGTTGTTTTAAGACGAATCAATTTTTGGCGCCGCTGTCGGGGAGGTCGTGAAACGATTATCCTGTTTCGTTTGAAGATTAGTGTTTGAAGATCCTTCCCCGTGAAGTTATCGCTTTCATTTGTGAATATATTTTATTTTATATTATCAAGTAATCAAAAATTCTAAAAAATCAAAAAACCAACAAAACAAATCGTGTTGTTAATCGTTCACTTCATGATAAGCTTGGTATAAGCAGCACCATAATACTTGCTTAAGTTATGAGCTTCAAATCTGCCACCAACTATCCACTTCTTAGACAATTTGTACAAAAACAACAAATCTGGTAGTCGTCATACTGCGCTCATCACTTCTAAGTCCGTGAACTCTTGGGAGAGGTGAATCACATGGCGGTGTATACCCGCTCAGACCTAGTCTGAGCAAATGGAACCCCCTATATGGCATCTTGGCACCTGGGACAACGCAGCGAGCACCAATTTCCTAAAGTATAGGACCCATTAGGTATTGCCATGGATTATGTCCTATTAATGTTACCACTAGCCTGCTCTGCATCTAAGCTAGCAGCAATAGTGATAGCCCTTTCCACTTTGTCATCTCACTCCTCATAGACAGCCTCATCTAGTATATTGGGTATAGGCTCACTAGTCTGAGGTAACTCAGTGACCTTGTTTAAGGCTTGCCTAGGTATTTAAGTCTTTTGGTGTGATGATGATACAACATTAAGGATTGGTTCTTTATTAGTAGGTTGAGTAGTAGAAGATGGTAGTTGGGGTTCAGAGGGATGTCTTGAACCTTCACCCTCTTTTGTTTGAATTGCTAGCATACTTGGAAACAAAGGTGTGTGTTCCCTAGAAAAACCTCTTTTCATATTGCTAAAAAGTTTTGGAGTTAAATTAGGAGCAATATATTTTCTGTTGTGGGGATTAAGGAATCTTTTGTTCTTGTCCAAAAATATTTGAATAAATCTTGGATACATTAAAATTTTATATTTACTATCCAAGTTTTTCACCATACCATCAAAAATCAATTTAGAAAAGTTAAAAGTTCTGGTTGTGGCCAAGCAAATAATAGCAGTTTCTATATTGCTACTAAATTGTTCCCAAGAAGTTTTCTTAGGGCTAAGACAGTGTAGGATGGTATGGATCAAAAATATCCACTGAGGGGAAAATTTTCCTTTTTGAAAAGTCAGTTTATCATCAGTTAAAACATACCCCATCAGTAAGAGTTGATCAAAAATTTCAGTAGTTGGCAAAACACTAATACCATCTATATCTGCTAATTAGAGATGTCTCATAACAGATGCTTCAGTAACAGTGAATTCTTTGCCATCAACTATGGCAGTTATTTCTTGTTCTCCATTATCAACTGTTCTGACAGTAGCAGTCTGCCAAAACTTTTTGATGAGAGAAACATAGATAGTAGGATTCTTAGTAAGAGCATACCTTATATGACTACCATTGAGAAAATCTACTATCTCTTGGAATCCTTCACTCCTAGATGGTTTCTTTAGATAAGCAACCATGTTGTGTTTGTCGCAGAATTCCAAATTCGCCATTGTTGATTAAGAGAAGTTCGATTAAGGTCTGGGATAGGTTTGTTTATGAGAGTATATGTGTTAGACAAAAGCAATTTAGATGTAAATGAGAAGCACTCATAAGGTTTTGATTTACCGACTGAATAACTGATTCTTTATCTTGAGAAAGTTTCTTATGAGTGAAAGAAAAATCAAGAATCATCCAATTTTAAGGAAACCTATAAGCGAATTTGTTTGACAGGAAAAAACTCAACCGCTTATATTTTAATTAAGAAGATCTATATGCTCCAAACATTATTAACGTAGGTCCTAGCAGCTACTAAATTTTTAGCCTAAGATTACTATAATAATGCTCATCAGTAACTAAGTTTAGCCCATCAGTATTAACTTTTTAAGGTACCAGTATTATCATCAATTCTGTTTCAAAAAGGCAATTCCATCATCAATGTTTGAATTCTCAACAAGCACTCCTTTATGTTTTTAAGCTCACTGTATCTCCCAAAATCCATTTGTCTCACGAAACACTCTGTTTCCCCCCGCCCCCCCCCCTGTTTTTATTTCATAAATCTCTCTTTCTGTTTTGAACTCACTACATCTCTCATTTATTTTTCTCACTTAAACACTCTTTCTGTTTTTGGTTCACACATCTCTCTATTCTTTTAAGCTTACTTTTTCTCTCTATCTGTTTTTGCTTTCTCTCAAATCTCACAGTATTAATTATAACAGCAGTAGTAATTATACTTACCAAAAGTAAGTTAGGCCAACAGCACTAACTTGAAGTTCATCATTAGCTACTGTTCCATTCCAGTTCAAGCATCATTTCTGCTGCATATTAATACAATTAACCTCCCCTCAATCAATGCTTCAGAGGTTAAGCATTCCAATAACTGCAATTAGATATTGATATATGCTAACATCAAATGCTTTTGTGAGGAGATCTGCAACATTCTGATTTGTGTGAATCTTAATCATCTGTATAAGCTTCTTCTCATTTGAATCCCTGATGAAGTGATGTCTAATCTCAATGTGCTTAGTCTTTGAGTGAAACACTGGATTCTTAACTATGCAGATTGTGCTTTCATTATCAATGAAAATCTTGGTATTCATGAAGTTGTATCCATAATCCAGCATTTGATTTTGAATCCAGAGTACTTGTCCACAGCAACTAGCAGCAGCTACATACTCTGCTTCAGTAGTAGAGTTGGCAACTATGGTTTGCTTCTTGCATTGCCATGAAATCAATCTTCTTCCAAGAAATTGACAACCTCCTGTTGTGGATTTCCTGTCTAAACTAGCACCAGCATAGTCACTGTCAGTATATGCTTCCAAGTCAAATGGTGAGTCCTTAGGATACCAAAGGCCTAATTTAGGTTGACCTTTCAAGTATCTAAAGATTCTTTTCACAGCATGAAGATGTAAAACTTTAGGTGTGACTTGAAATCTTGCACAAGCACATACAACAAACATTATATCAGGCCTAGAAGCTGTTAGATACATCAATGATCCAATCATTGATCTATATAAGTGAACATCAACATCTTCAGCTTCTGCATCCTTGAGTAATGGCTTTGAAGTTTCCATAGGTGTACTTGCTGTCTTCACAGTTGAGAAACCAAACTTCTTCAAAATTTCTTCCACATACTTGTCTTGACTTATGAAAATCCCATCATTTTTCTGTGTCACTTGCAGTCCCAAGAAGAAAGTGAGCTCTCCCATAGAACTCATCTGGAACCTTTTATGCATCATCTTTTCAAACTGAGTACACATCTCCTTCCTTGTAGACCCAAAAATGATATCATCAACATATACTTGAACTAGTAGAATATCACCTTTGACTCTTTTAATAAACAAAGTCTTATCTATTTGTCCTCTCTTAAATCCATTATCTAATAAATAGGTAGATAGAGTCTCATACCAAGCTTTAGGAGCTTGATGTAGACCATATAATACGCTATTTGTCTATCTTATAAACGTTTCAGGAACTCTGGATCTTCAAACCCTGGAGGTTGACAGACATATACTTCTTCTTTAATTTTTCCATACAGAAATGCACTCTTCACATCCATCTAGTATACAACAAAGTCTTTGAAGGAGGCATAGGCTAAGAACAGTCTAATTGCTTCAATCCTAACAACTGGAGCAAAAACCTCATTATAATCTATTCTTGCTTCTTGAGTGTAACCCTGTGCAACCAGCCTTGCCTTGTTTCTGATTACAATTCCTCTCTAATCTTTCTTGTTTCTGACACCCATTTTGTTCCAATGGCCCTCTTGTCATAAGGTAAATCCATCAATGTCCAAACTTGTTGTAATTTGAATTGCAGAAGCTCTTCTTGCATAGCTTTTATCTAGCTTGGATCGTTTAAAGCTTGGATTACCTTCTTGGGCTCTTCCTGAGATAGGAAACAAGCAAACAGACAATTATAAAGGTCTTCATGAGTTTTTCCTTCATTAGCAGCACTAATAAATCCTTGTTCATTTATCATTCTTCTTGTCTGTACACTAGACTGTATATCACCAATCACTTGAGCAAGTGAATGATCTTTCTGAATTCTTGTATTTAGAGTAGAGGAAACTGGATATGTGGTAGAAATGTTGCTCGTATCTACTTCTGTTTCATCACCAAAGAAATCAGCATGTGTGTCTTCAAGTGGAGTAGTATTAACTGTTAAAATACCAGTATTAATATTTAGACTGCCAGTACTATCATTTGTACTGGCAATATTAATACCTGGCCCAGTAGTATTAACATCTTGAGCACTTTTCTCAGGCCTCTCTTGATTATCAATTTCACTATCATCATCATTCTTTCCAGTATCATTAGAAGGTTGTGGTTCATCATTGCTAGCATTCTTTGAAGAAGAATCAAATAGTGAACCATCTTTCCACAGTGGCATCAAAATGCAGTCTTGGCAAGATCATGTTTCCTTACTAAAGTGACTTGCACCAATGCTTTCTTTTGTACCTGCAGAATCATTAGAGTTTGTTCCTACAACAACTGGCACATAATTCATTAATTCTGTTAGAACATCAATATCAAACAACCACTTTGGTTCTGCACCTGCAATAATAGGCTTATCTTCCAAGAACCTAACATGCAAGTTTTTTTCTACTTTCCTGGTTCTAATGTTGTATACCCTAAAAGCCTTACTATTCAAGGAGTATCCAATAAATAATCCATCATCAGACTTTCCATCAAACTTGCCTAAATGATCTAAGGTATTAAGAATGGTAACATGACACCCAAATGGTCTCATAAAGCTTAGAGCAGGTGTTCTGGATCTATGTGCGCGTTACTTGTTCTACTTTTGCTTGCTTTCGCCGATTTTCTTGAGACGTGTTCTGGTTTGCGCTCTTAGTTTATGTATGTGTTGAGCTTAATACTGAGTACGACTGGGAAAGGATGCAGATATAAGTACGGTGGCCAACGTAGTTATAAGCGTATCACAACTCACTCGTATTTAGTAATGTCGTTTCACCCAATCTGACTTTGTTGACACAAAAGTTGGATATTATGTTGTATATTTAATATATATGTATGATATTATTTGATCTATATATTATTTATATATATATTAATATATATTATATATATATATATATATATATATGTATGTAAATTATTAATACTGTCTATATATGTGATATATATTTATGTTAGTTTCCCACTTACCTAAGTTTCCCATGTTCTCCCATTATGTGGATAATCGTCAGCCAGAGGATAAGAGCAATCCCATAAGTGAATGTCATAGAATGTGTGCTGATCTATGAGGACGGAAAGGGGACATGGGTGAATGGGTTTGGGTAGAGGTGGAAGGTTAGAGGACACTAGGGAGGTAATGAATGAGCGTGTTAAGAATCGATATGGTCAAAGGATATTGACTACCGGTTAGGAGTCTGAATAGCGGGCGTAGAGGAGTCAATATTAATGTAGTGGGGTAGTCAATGGGGTATGGGACAGAAACCCGACTTCTCGACAATCATTGCCTAACAATTGCAGAACCTCTTACCCGCTATGCTAGCTGAGATTGGTAACCATGGAAATGTTCAAAATCAGAATGGTAATGTGGTTAATGAGAACATTCAGGAGAACATTGGGAATGTGTTTATAAATTGCAACCGGGTAGGTTATTCATATAAGGATTTCTTAGCTTGTAACCCTAAGGAATATAATGGTAAAGGAGGTGTTGTAGTCCTTACTCAATGGATTGAGAAAATGGAGTCTGTGCAAGATATGAGTGGTTGTGAGGTATTGACCCAAATAGGTGAAATACACTGCTGGTTCATTTGTAGGTAAGGCTTTAACGTGATGAAACTCTTAGATCCGCATGCTAAGATGGGACGTTGTTGTTAGTATGTCATGGAATGACTTTAAGTTTGTGATGATAGAAGAGTTTTATCCTAGTCATGAAATGCAAATGTTTGAATGGAGTGGTGAAAATCACGCCCTGCGTAGAGGCTGGCCATGCTGCGTATACTAGATAGGTTTTATTACGTTAGCTAGGTTAGTTTCAATTTGGTGACTCCACGAGAGTAGGAAGATTGAGAGGTATGTATATGGCCTTGCTCCACAGATCCGTGGGATGGTGGCAGCAATGGAGCCAAAGACTATACATAAGGCTGTGTAGATTTTTGGTGCACTGACCGATGAGACTGTTAGGAATAGATCAATTAAGAAGGTTAAGAAAAGAGGAAATGTGGGGGAACCTAGCAAGGATAAGAATGGTAGGAATGATAATAAGAGGACTAAGACTGGAAATGCTTTTGCTTCTACCGCAAACCCTGTAGGAAGAGAGAATATGGGTACTTGGCCCAAGTGTACCACCTGCAACTCCTACCATGCACCTGGAATCAAGACTTTGTTCGCACCATGCTTCTACTTAACCGCCCAGTGTCATTGGCATAAGGATTGTAGATGGCTCATGCCAAAGAATGTGCAATTTGTCAATGCCCTAGAAACCTAACTGTTTAGGGCATGTTATGCAGTGTGGTAGTACCGATCAATGTCAGGTCAGCTGTGTCCTAGTTTAAATAAGGCCACAAGCGACCGGAAGTAAGTCATCTAAACTAAGTTGTTGCAAATAACAAGGGTCAGGGTCATGGAAACCAAGGGAACCAAGTTGGGGGTAGGCATTCATGTTGGGAGCAGAGGAAGCTCGCTAGGATCCAAACATTATGACGGGTATGTTTACTTTGAACAATCATTTTGCCACTACCTTGTTTGACTCTGGTTCTGACTATAGTTTTGTTTCCACTACTTTTTATACCCTCGTTCAGGCATTAGAGCCCATTGAATTTGGGTTCAGTTATGAGATTAAGATAGCTAGCGGGCAGCTAGTAAAGATTGATATGGTTATTAAGGGTTGCAAACTAGAAATCGAGGGTCATGTCTTTGACATCGATTTGATACCTTTTGGGCATGGGAGTTTTGATGTGATTATAGGTATGGATTGGTTGTCTAATCATAAGGCTAAAATAATTTGTCATGAGAAAGTAGTAAGGATACCACTACTAGATGGTAAGGTGATTAAAGTATTAGGAGATGAAACTCTAGGAAGAAAGATGTAGGCAGCTAAAAGAGTGTCAAGTCTAAAGTTATATGAACAAGGAACGAGATGTAGTAGTAAGAGATTTTCCTAAGGTATTCTTGAATGACCTATCTGGATTACTACCTATTTAGGAAATTTAACTTCGAATTGAGTTAATCCCTTTGGACTGTAACGCTTGGTAGCAAGTCCTCCATCGTTTTTGGCACTTTTTGAATCTTGAGGAGTTGTGGGACAACTAAGGAACTCCAAGACAAAGTTTCATTCGATGAAGTTCATTTTCCTTGGGGTGCACCAGTACTTGTGGTTAAGAAATTGGGATGATTTATTGTTTGTTAAGAAAAAGGATAGATCTTTTAGAATGTGTATTGATTATAGAGAGTTGAATAAGTTGACCATTAAGAACCGTTATCCACTCCCTAGGATAGATGACTTATTTGACCAACTTCAAGGATCATAATACTTCTCTAAGATAGACCTTAGGTCCGAATACCATCAGCTGAGAGTGCACGAGGATGACATTCCAAAGACTGCGTTTAGGACTCGTTATGGATATTTTAAGTTCATAGTAATGCCCTTTGGTCTGACTAACGCACCAGCGGTATTTATGGATCTAATGAACCGAGTGTGTAGGCCGTATCTAGACAAGTTTGTGATAGTGTTCATTGATGATATTTTGGTTTATTCTAAGACCCGGGAAGAGCATGAAATGCACCTAGGATTAGTCTTAGAATTGCTCAAGAAAGAGAAACTGTATGCTAAGTTTTCTAAGTGTGAATTCTGGTTGCGAGAAGTACAGTTTCTAGGACATGTGATTAATGGAGATGGTATTCATGTAGACCCTAGTAAGATTGAAGCTGTTAAGAACTGGAAAGCCCCTAGAACTCTGTCTGAGGTTCGTTCATTCTTAGGATTGGCAGGGTATTATTGTAGTTTCATCAAGGACTTTTATAAGATAGCTAAGCCGCTTACTGTCTTGACTCAGAAAAGTAAGACCTACGATTGGGGTGAGGAGCAGGAGAATGCATTTCAAACTTTGAAGGATAAGTTGTGTAATGCACCTGTTCTAGCTCTCCCCGATGGATCAGAAGACTTTGTAGTGTATTGTGATGCGTCCGGGTTAGGACTAGGTTGTGTATTGATGCAGAGAGGTAAGGTGATAGCCTATGCGTCTAGGCAGTTGAAAATTCATGAGAAGAATTATACCACCCATGATTTGGAGTTGGGTGCGGTTGTGTTTGCACTTAAGATTTGGAGACATTATTTGTATGGGACAAAGAGTGTCATATATACGGATCATAAGAGTCTCCAACATATCTTTAGTCAGAAAGAGTTGAATATGCGACAGCGTCGCTGGATAGAGTTGTTTAGTGATTATGACTGTGAAATCCGTTACCACCCTGGTAAGGCGAATGTAGTGGCTGATGCACTAAGTAGGAAAGAGAGAGTGAAACCTAAGAGAGTTAGAGCTATGAATATGACCCTTCAGTCGAGTATCAAGGATAGGATACTAGCGGCTCAGAAGGAGGCGTCTGATGAGTCTGCGAGATTGCAGAAAGGTTTAGATGAGATGATTAAACTTAGGAATGATGGAGCGTTGTATTACCTGGATCGAATATGGGTCCCTTTGAAGGGTGATGTGAGAACCCTGATAATGGACGAAGCCCATAAGTCGAAGTACTCTGTACACCCAGGAGCTGATAAGATGTATTATGACCTTAGAGATAGGTATTGGTGGTCGGGTATGAAGAAGGACATAGCTGTGTATGTGAGTAAGTGTTTGACTTGTTTAAAGGTTAAGGCTGAGCATCAAAGGCCGTCTAGCTTGCTGCAGCAACCTGAGATCCCCGAATGGAAATGGGAAGGGATAGTCATGGATTTTGTGACTAAGTTGCCTAGGACTAGTAGTGGGCATGACACAATCTGGGTTATTGTGGACCGATTGACTAAGTCTGCTCATTTTCTACCTATGCGTGAGGATTATAAGATGGATAGATTGGCTAGGTTGTACCTGAATGAGATTGTTGCTAGGCATGGTGTGCCGATCTCGATCATATCTAATCGTGATAGTCGGTTCACGTCGAGGTTTTGGCAGTCAATGCAAGAGGCATTAGGAACCCGTTTAGACATGAGTACGGCTTACCACCCTCAGACCGATGGTCATAGTAAGCGTACAATTCAGACTTTGGAAGACATGCTAAGCGCATGCGTCCTAGACTTCAGAGGAAGTTGGGATGTTCATCTTCCATTAGTTGAGTTTTCGTATAACAATAGTTATCATTCTAGTGTGAGATGTGCGCCGTTTGAGGCTTTGTATGGTAGGAAGTGTCGTTCCCTGATTATGTGGGCTGAGGTTGGAGAGGGTCAGTTGATAGGACCTAAGTTAGTGCAAGAAACCATTGAGAAGATCTCACATATTAAGGATAGACTGAAGGCTGCGCGTGATCATCAGAAAAGTTATGCTGATAAGAGGATGAAGCCTCTAGAGTTTAGTGTAAGTGACCATGTCTTGCTCAAAGTGTCGCCTTGGAAAGGTGTGGTACGCTTTGGGAAGAAAGGGAAACTAGCACCTAGATTTGTTGGACCTTTTGAGATTATTAAGAAAGTAGGCCCATTGGCCTACAAGTTAGATTTGCCTGAGGAGTTAGATGGTGTTCATGACACGTTCCACGTGTCAAACCTTAAAAAGTGTTTGGCTGATCCAACACTGCAAGTTCCATTGGATGAGATCCAAGTAGATGCTAAGTTGAATTTTGTGGAGGATCATGTAGAAATTTTAGAGAGAGATTTTAAGAAGCTTAAGCGGAGTAGAATTGCCATCGTCAAGGTTCGATAGAATTCAAAATGTGGACCTGAATTCACGTGGGAATGTGAAGATCAGATGAAGCTTAAGTACCCGCATCTGTTTAGTGCTGATAAGTAGTTAAATTTAAGGGACAAAACTCTTTTAAGGAGGGGGGGGGTTAGAATGTAACCCTTGCCCTTTTTGTGTTTTGAATATTCTAATTTAGTCCATCGACTATTTGATGTCTGTCAGTTTATTTAGAATATTATACAGTGTTGACGGTGGTAATTTTGTGAGAACAGTGGAAATTATGGTTTATTATGAATAATAATCCTTTTTAGAGGTTATTATTGTGTTATTTATGTTCCGGGTGGGTGACTCATAAATTTTGAGAAATGCCGAAAAACGAGTTTTGACACGTTCGTTAATGTCCAAATGAGTTTTTGAGAAGTATAACGTGGAAATATATCGAGTAAATACTCTAAGTTATTGGAAAAGTATTTTTAAAGTGAATAAAAATGCTAAGTAACTTTGGAGAATATTTTACGGTTGAGTTTTACGAGTTTTTAAGTGATCCTGACACAAAAAGAAGAAACCGATACCCCCTAGGATACCCTTTGGCCGGTTCGAGTATGAGAGGGGACAAGGAGGCTTAATTTTAGCTCTTTGGTCCTAACTTTAGTACATATGCCTTTGTATTCTTCCAAAACACACATAGTTCATGGTTTTCAAAAATCAAAAAGTTCTCTTTTCTCTCCTCTTGTTGCTTCGTCCGAACTCACCACACACACACACTAATTTTGAAATTTTGATCAAAAACATGAGAGTTTGGGTACTTCCGGGTTGATTCTAGTGCACGGGTTAGCATTTAAACAACGTTTGGGTTGTCCGGTTCGCGTCGAAATATATTTTGAAGACCATTTTTGTAAGTCTTTCAAATTTAAATTTTACTTGTCCTTTTGGGTTGTTAGTGATGCATAGATGTTAGTTGTACGGCCCGATCGTTTAAAATCGAAAGCGAAAAGTTTAAAAATGGTTGCTTAGGGTGCGTTTGGAGTTCGAGCAAAATGAAACAAGGATAAGGTTTTGTTAGTTTTGATATTGTGGTCGTGATGGTTGAAAAATATTTATTTGCTATGTAGCTTATTTTGTATGTGGCTTATTTGGGCTTATTTTTAAGCTCGAATGAGCTTATTTTGGGCTTATATGCTCACGGTTGGAAATAGAAACACAAGGGAGGTGTTTTTGACTATTTACCTTGTATGTCGTATTTTTGTGGACTATTATTATAGCTTATGGTGATAACCAAATACGATACGTAGCTTATTAGCTTATTTTCAAGCCTAATAATTAGACTTTGGAGCTTATGGGCTCACGGCCCAATAAGCCCTATGTGAGCCGTGGCTTATTTAGGGTTTATTGTGGTCCGGGTTACTTATTTACTTATTGATTTGAGCTTATATATGCTATTGGGCCTTGGTTTTGGGCTTAGAACGTGTTTTGGATATGTAAAATCCTTAATGGATCCTTATTGGGCCTTAAAGCCCAATAAGCGTTAACTAGTCATTTTGGGAGTTTTGACGGACTTTTGGAAAGTGGAATATACTTGTGAAGTTATATTGAAAGTCGTTTTGAGAAAGTATTTTGGTAAACGTTGTGAAATGTGATTTTTTGAATTTGGTCTGAAAGTGTTGAAATGTTGGAAATTGTTTGAAAATAAGGTTTAAAAACCTTGGGAAACGTCATATAAACGTACGGGTCGTGTCGAAATTTCATAAAAATTTTATACTTAGAAGTTTTACTTAAAACGTGATTTTTATTCTTAATAATAAAATATTATCATTTTATTATTTTAATAAGTCGACAAAAAGACGAAAAGTATAATTTTTCTCGAAACTTTTCTAAATTGTTTAACGAACATAAACGTTTCATTTTGTATGGTATAAACGATATAATTATGGTAACTAGGTGTACCGAATGGACTTATCGAAATATATTTATAATTATTTATTATAAATATTTACTTATATTACTTATCTATTCTACGTAAATAGTATAAGTATATTGTAGTAAGATATGGGTCTAATATGGTATCTGTTGGAGTTAAGTCGTCAACCATCACACCACTAAAACGTTTAAGATAATCGTACAACAATCATCTAACCTCTATGCATCAAACCTGAAAACTGTTTTGGAAATGAATGATTAAAATGGGACATTAACTGGACTAGGTCGTGTGCGGACGTCGTTGCATTTGCATGTGTGATAGTAAGTTTGCTGTTGGAGACAGTTGTTTGAGGTGAGTTCTCGTAGCCCCATTTTTACTGTTTTTCCGTTGGGGGAAAATGATACTCAAATGTGTTTTGAACTGTTTTTCTGAACTGTGCGAAATGTGGTTTTGTTTTTGGGACAACTTATGTGCTTATGACTGCTATGTGAATATATGTGAATGTGATTTTACTTGCATGTACTGTGTTTGGCATGACAAGGGTTGTGATTTTACTTGCATGTACTGTGTTTGGCATGGCAAGGGTTGTGGTTTTACTTGCATGTACTTTGCCCCCTGTCTAGTGTGGACCTGCTAATATAATGCACCAGCTGGCAGGCCCTTTAGGTGCGTAGTGACATATTGTGTTTTCATAACTAGCGGGGATGCTAGGGCATGCTGATCGACTAGCGAGAATACTAGGTCGTGTTACATGATTAGCGGGGGTGCTAAGTCATGGGTGATTTGCATATATTCACTATCATATTGCACTATTGTCCACTGTTTTGAGATATTGGCACAACTTTTGGGTTTAAGGTCAAACCTACGAGCTCACCAACATTATTGTTGACGTTTTCGAGTATCATTTTCAGGTGAAGTGAAAGATGAATAGTTTGGTGATATGTGATAGCAGGCTTAGAAGTATCCCGTGTGGATTTTTCATGTGAAGCCTTACTTGTTTATTTGTTTGGTTCTTAGTATTTAAAAGTTTTGGGTTAAGTTTGGATTTGGACCCTTGTGTGGGCAATTAGGATTGTAAGAGATATTGGATTTGGTTATGATTTTGGACATCACTCGAGGTTTGTTCGAGGCTGATGGTCTTTGTAACACTTAAAGTTTATGCATTGTAGTTTTCTCTATATTGTATCTTGTGTTATGATTGATCATTATGTTGCATTCCCGAGTTTCCGCCATTGTCGAGGTGTGACAAAAGTCAACAGTTAAATACTTGTGGGGTTTGATTTAGTTTCTTTGTGGTTACAATGAAGTTGTTTAGGATTTAAGTAGATATGAATAATGGAGTCATATTAAATAGGACGGTGGAAATAAATATACAATTGGTGTCCATGTGGAATTTAAAAAAAATATTTATCTATTTTGGAAAATCAGCAAGTCATATTTACTAAATCATCACAAAGTAGTCGGTTTCAATACCTAGATTAATAATAGAACAAGTGTGTTTACTAGATGTGTAAATTTTGGAAAGTACGTTTCTATTTAATGGACTTAACCCTTATATCATTGAGAACTTCTTCCCAACTTCTGCTATAATTCTAAAATAATCTCTTATTCCTTTTTATCCAAACATTGTATACTACAGCAGTTAAACATAGTTTTCTCACTACGTTTCATATGTTATTGCAAGTGGGAAGCCTTTCCATATGCAGAAGAATATCCTTCCACTCATTTGTTAACATATCAATTTGGCCATACCTCTTGAGATCATTCCAAATCTTACAAGTAAACTCACAATTGAAAATATATGGTCATGTGAATCATTTCCATTCTTATAAAATAGGCATTGTGGGTGTCTGTTTAGATTCTAACTTAGCATTATATCTTGAGTATTTAGTCGTTCATTAACAGCCAACCAAGTAATGAAAACATGCTTTGGAGTACACTGAGAAAACCAAACAGTATTAGCCCATTGCACTTTGTGATTATTTTCTCTCAATTCCTTCCTGAAGGGTTCCGGTGGTCACCTGCATGGCTATGTACATACACAACGGAATTAAACGAATAAATCCATGCATACCAAAACCTTAATAATCAGATCTTCTTGTACATTGATATAACCTAACTAAACGTATAAAGGGTATTTAGAATTACTTACTCATGTAATCATGCTAGCGTAAGCTCCTTTAAACTTCTCTACTACACGAAACGCCTTCTTCTTGAACTTTATAGTTTCGGGAATGATCACCACTTCTGGACCACGTCATGTATCCACCATTACTACACAGGTAGGACTAGGGTTATGAACCTATCGCAAGTTAGGCAAGTATGAAATCCGAGTAAACCCTCACTGATCTTCAGGATGAAACTAGGGTTTGTAAAACCTTAGGTTTCGTCGATCTTGGAATTGACCTAAATCGACTTTGGGTCGATTGAAGGTTTCGACCAAGGGTTTGTGAAACCCTTTGGTTGTTTCTTGTATTCCCCGGTCGACCGAGCAAAAAGAGAACGGATGAGAGGATTTTAGGGTTTGAGGAGAATTTGTGAGATGTGTATTTAATCCTTTTTCAATGCCTTTGTTTATATAGTCATGGAATGAGGTGGAATACATGTAGAACAAGTATTTGAGTTTGACAAAAAGTCAAACTCCCCCTCCCTTGGGATTTCATTCAAACCGATCCAAACATCCTTTGGGGTTATTTGTTTGGTCTTTTTGTCATATTACACTCTCTAATATTTATCTAGGATAAATATTTTCTTAAGGTAAAGGGTTGTTACCTAGTGAATATATCTATGATAAATATTAGACTTGATGTAATTACCCTTTAACCCTTTAAAGAAAATAATGTTGTATTTTCATTTCCTCTTTCGTATCTTTCCATTTCATAACTCGTTTCTCACTTCCGCTTGCATTGTCCTGTTTAGTGTGCACCGTTGTGACCTTTCGACATTTCTGAAGGCTAGTGGTGAAAGCCGTTGTTTGATTGCACACAATCCTTTCACTTCCAAGCCCTGCTAACTGAGAACTTAACTTCTCTTTTCTTATTATCCACCCAAACAGTTTTGTCCTCTATTTCTCTTTCCAGTTTTATGTCTTGTTTCAACATAAGTACAAGGTACTTACTAACCCATTCTTTAGGCCATTTCCAACTCTGCCCATCATATAGCATATCAACATTGTCATTATTATTGAATATGGCTTTATACACTTCCTTATACCTGGTTGTAAACTTACAATGTGTTCTTAACTTTTTTTCATGAAAGAAATGGAGTGAAAATCAAGTTGAAGGAGGGGAGGGATTGTAAGGTAAGGAAAATTATATTTTTTTATATTGTTCTCGAGTAAATAATAATGAAGGGAAGTAACTGATTATTTTTGTTCTCAAAAAGTCAAAAAGTAAGTCAAATTTTACAACTTTACCATTATGTCCTTTATTTCACTTAAGAAAAGTCATCTTGAATAAGGATCATATAGTAATTACAAATGTACCCACTAGTTTACTTCACTTGCAACCCATTTTTAGGCGGAATAAATTCATACAAAAATTTTGAGATTCCCCTTACTTTTACTTCGCTTCCCCCCTTTTCTTTATACTAAAAGACTTGAGAACATAAGTAATTTATACTTTCTTTCACCACCCTCCCTTTCCTCTCTACGACCACAACTTGATAACATAGTATGATTTGCCTCGTCAAGACATGGACAATCATAACTTTAATCGAACCTGCCCATATTCATCATAACCTCTTATAATAAGTATCACCATTATTCTCATCTCATAAAGAGTGATTGAAAGCGTAAAAGTTCCTAGCATGTTAAGATCGAGAAACAGTAAAGCAAGCATCAATAACACATTAGTTGTTCAGCTGATATAAACTGACTGAAAGCGTAACATTGCAACTGATACAACCACAAATAGTGCAAAAATGTCTACCAGTTGTTTCCCTGCAAAAAAAGAATAATACGAAAAATTTAGTTAGTTACGGTCCCTACGTATTCATCATAAAATGTCAACAACCAAACTGTGTTATTCCTTACCAAAAGCTAACCCAACACCTTCGCCAGCCAAAACAAAATTTTACTTCAGCAAATAAACCATCGACAACGCAACAACTTCTCATCTAATATGAACCGATTGAGAGCATAACATATTAACATTGCAAGCAAAAGTGTGTCGGCTGTTTCCCTGAAAAACAAGTATAAATACTAGTCTGTTACGACACTTTTATTCGTCAAGAAATGTGATACGACCCTTGCGGATAGTATCGGGATAAGGCACCACTTTTAGCAGGTGCAAGCTCCGTCAGAAGAGAAAAGAGAAGATTAGAGATTTGTTTTGATCTTTTTAACTTGATTGATTATAATGAATAGAGTGCAAGAGTATTTATAATAGCTAAATGGGCCATGGGCCTATTATGGGTTATTATGACCTTTGACTTGACTTAAGGATAAACATTGACTTTTTGACTTTCCTAACACAAAGACATTCCTAAACAAAATAGTCAAACATGATAAATACTTTCCTAACACAAAGACATTCCTAAACATAATAAACTATGATAATATCCTAAACCAAGGCATAACAGTCCCCACTCCTTCGAAAACACCTTACCCTCAAGGTGTCGTCTAAAAAATCTTGATTCCAGGATTCCATATTCTTCTTTAAGTTTCAGCCTCTAACATTTCTTCTTAGTGAGCAGCGACAACTTTTTCTTCCAATGGAGTTTGCATTAGATCAAACAACTTTTTTAAAGATCATAAAGCATTGGGTTTAGATCGAGCCTCTTCTTCTCTAAACCATTTGACCTCTGGTTTCTAAAGCCTCCCTAAAGTTGTTGTCTAACTGCAACTCTATTGGAAGTTTCTCCATCTGCTTCTCCAACCCATGAACCCGTGTATGAGCTTTTTTGACCTCTTCATTAGAATCTAAGGACCTTTTAGCCTCAAGTGAATCTACTTAACTTTGTAATGATGTAAGGGTGTCCGTTGTCTCTTTAATGGTCTCCTCTTTCTCTATATTTGCCTTCTCTTTGTGCCTAGTTGCCTCAACATGAGCCTCTATTTCTTCCACCTTGTTTGACTTATGGAAAGTTGTTTCCTCAAGATATTGAACCTATACCCCTATGTGTTAATAATCATTTGATTTTGGGTGATGGATGTGGTGACCGCTCATCCTCAAGAACGGCCCTTAGTGATACGGGGCTCTGAAGAAGGCTTCTCCCAAAGTTGAAAGATTCAACCTCAAAAATTCCAAAAGTTGTAGGTTCGTGAAGCATGCTTCCATTGCACGGGCTAATGAAAAAGCTTCATCTAAAGTTTTGGGGTTTACATAAAGATTGCACATTGTAGAGCCGATTTAAGCCCAGAGATATAAAATGTTTTAAGTAAAGATTCAGAGATCCCCGTTACTCGATTTATAAGTATCTCAAACTCACTCTGATATTCGGCCACCATACCCATTTGCAAGAGCTTAGAAAGTACGTCTTTCACGTCCCAATCGCTGCCGCCTGATGCCATGAATAATACTCTGGCGAACAATAACTTGAAGAACAGTAAAAAAATTATGTTTTTATTGATGAACATTACCGGTGAATAGTGTCGATGAACAATATTTGTGAATAGTTTTGATGAATAGTAACTTATTCTTTTTTGATTGGAAACCCTGGAATCATGTCCCCGCTCAACAAGGAGCTTTCAATTAAGCATCATTGATACGGACCGCTGTTACAGAGTTCACAAGTGTGACAAAGCAATAGGATTAAGAGAAGCAAACTGAAGAGTAGCGCATGATTAAGTAAACACGTTCGTTTACCCATAGAGTTTCCACCAAATTAGTTTAGATTTATATTTAATTTAATTAGCTAAAACCAAATCAATCTCTCAAACCTGAATTTTACTTGCTTTCTATAAAATATAAAAATACCAAAAATAATCTTCTCTCAACCCTTAGACCTCTGTTATATTATGTTCGAGCCTTCTCAACCTATTCCCCTAAAGAACGCTAACAACCCCTAAGTCTTACCTTACAACACTATAACGGTTAGGTACTCTGCCTAGGGAGTTGTAAAACCTGGCGTGTTTACAATGACCACATCAGGTATTTATACCAAATGGGATAACCCTTACAATAAAACCCTAATCATATTATGACTCGATTCCTAATGGACCTTGCACATAACTTAACAAATAAGATAGATGATATCAGTGGCCTGTTTGGCCCGACCCTCTTCAAGAGCTCGGGGCGTAACATTCCCCACTCCTTCGAAACCACCTTGTCCTCAAGGTGTTATCTAAAAAAATCTTGATTCCGGGATCCCAAATTGTTATACCCCGGTTGCTGCCAGATGTTCTACCGTCTTCCGCTGTTTTTTCTACCACCTTCTGTCGTCTGCTGCCGCAGCTCTCCCATCTACTCATAACACTAAACACTTCACAATTCTTCTCGCGATACACCCACTTAAAAATACCAACCAAACTTCTGCCAGAAACATCTCTACTCTCCAATACCCTAATCACAAACTCCTAGCTTAAATCTAAATTTTATCTCATCCAAACGATCATCAAATTCACCACCTCCATCCTTAGTACCGATATCTTTGGTTTGCGCTCATAGTTCATACGGATATTTATACAGGCGTGAAATAACGTGAGCCTACGAGGTCACACACATATACACTTAGATATCACTCTATTGGTATGTATATAATAATATAAGTGTATATTTATTATATATTTATTTAATACTCGATTAATGTGTATAATAAATATAAGTGTATATTTATTATGTATATTAATATTCCAATGATAGAATACTAACGGTCGTTAATTAGTTTGTTTACGAATAATTAACTATAAGGCTTTTTAATTAATGTGTAATTAAATGTAATTATACATAATAGTTAGAAAAGTAAAAAAAGTCAATCCAAAGGGTTGTTTTATGTGAGTCGACCGGCCTAGGCTAAAAGAAAAGGAAAATGAGTTTATCCCACACCGGTGGGATAGGTAAACTTGAGGGCTCTATATCATGTATAAATAGAGGATCCCCTAGCTCATTATTCTCATCCATTCTTCTCCTATTCTCCTTGTAGTCGACGAAAGTAAACATCTCCTTGGGGAAAGGTGTTTGAGTTCGACTACTTGTAGTATTTAGTATTCGTTGGTTCGTGAAACTAGCATTCGGGTTGTATTGGTTAACGTGTATGTGGATACATGTAGAGGTTACTTACATTAGTACTTGGAAGTTTTCACGGGTTCCGCATGGATTTATAGATACATAATGCTTATACAAAAGAAGCCCCTGTTCTTCACGGTAGCTTTATTGCTATTTAAAGTATGTTTACTTGTTTACGTTTTATATTAATTATGTATGATATATGTGATCTTAGGGGTGAGCATCGGGTCAAACCCGGACCGGACCGGCGTTACCCGACCCGGACCAAAGACCGAGAACGCCAAATCATAAGGACCGAGATCGGACCGATGACCACTCGGGTTCAGTCGGTCTTAGCTCGGGTTAAACGGTCCGGTCCTCAGTTTTGGACATGATGGACCGAAAGATTTGCAAGACCCAATTATGACATTTTATTTGACGTTATTTACTGCATGAAATCAATTTGTAACTCTAATTTTGCATACTAAACTGATTATATAGCCAACAATGTAGATAGAAACCAATATTATCCTCGCTTGCATCTTTGTAACCAATATGCAGATAGAAACCAATATGCATCTTTCAAGTAGAAGCATCCCAATGAGCATTATAGCCAAAAAGCTACATGTTTTACATGTTTTTATCCGTTTAACAAAATGTAAAATAGATTCAATATATTAGATTGTACATGTTAAATGATCTTGAACCACTTATATGACAAAATAGATTATATATATGTGACTATGTGAGCACGAAACAGATTCTACAAGTCGAAAATGGTTAAGAAAATAGTCGAAAAATCCAAAAAGAAAGTATTGTATTAGCTTGTATCTTTTGAAGTAGCATGTAAAGCCTTTCTAACTGGCTAAGGTAGAACGAAAAAAATGTTGTTCATTGTCTTGGTTTGTGATGGTCTACTATGTTTCGAGTTCCTGTGACAATAGAGCATTCGTTTTCCATCGATAAACATCCAAACTAAGACTACAACTACTTAAGGCGCACAAAAGATGTCACTAAAAAAGTATATAGAAAAAAAAAAAGAAAAAAAAAAAAAAAAAAAAGAGAAAAGAAAAAAAAAAAAAAAAATAAACAGAAAAAAAAAAAAGAATGTCACGTACAAAGACTACAAACATAAACTTGGCCACAAGATTAGTAGAATTTCAGAAACTTCAACTTGGCACAACATGAATGTAACAGTAGCAAAACAAGAAACATAAAAAGACTAAAACCAAACAAGAACAAGAATGCCACAGTAGCAAAACAAATAAAAGTTTTCCATGTTCACTAGCATATTTCCAACTTCACAGCAGATTTTTTGCAACTTTAGTAGCATCTAAAAGACTAAAACCACTTGAGTAGCATTACAGCCACAGTAGCAACTTCAGTAGCATCAGTCACAGTCATAGTCACAGTAGCATCTCGTTATCTTCAGTAGCATTTTTCTAGTTCCAGTAGCATTTCTCAATCAAGCGATATACCTTTTCCATTGGCTCCCTTTAGTTTGTCCAACGCCTCTTTCATTTCTAAAAAAACATAACATGACAACAACAAAAGAAATTAATAACATACAAAAAAAACTATATATCTACTGATCTACATATTTATTAATTCAGACTTATGAATTAATAATCAATTTACCTTTGATCACCTCTTCATCTTTCATAAGATCTTCTAAATCATCCATGTAGATGTTTTTTTGTGATGTACGAACCCAACTTTGAGTGCATAACAATGCTTCTACAATTTGCGGCGATAAGGCATTCCTAAACGGTCCAAAACATTACGACTTTATGCTAAAGCGGACTCTGAAACAACGGTGATAATGTAAATTGACAAGTATCTATTAACAAAAGTAATTCATAAGTAAAAAAAATATATAAGCTGGTTTTTTATTAAATGTAATACACCATTAAGAGGATTTAATATTGAAATACCTTTGCCATCTTTGAAACAATCGGAAATCTTGGACTATTTAATTTCCACCATGAAAGTATGTCAAAGTCCTCCTCATCGTCTAACTCAAGTATTGGTTCTTTTAAATATTTTTCAACTCGTCTTCAACTCCACTCGATCTAATTGAATTTTGACTTTTAAACGAATTCAAGAAAGTATTACCACGTCGACGAGTTGTGTTGCTACTTTGAGTAGATGATGATTTTTGCACGTCGCTTGAGTTGTTTGTTAACTTTGTTCCATATTTTTCATTATATAATGCAAACAAAACTCCCATATTGGTCTCAACCTCATAAACCAATTCTTTAACCTTTTCTTCTTTTTCATTATCGGTCAAAAACTCCATTGGTGTATCCACTTCATCTTCATTCTCTTCCGGTATACAACCATTTTCCATCAAATGCCTAAACCCATACCCAAGTACTTCCGATTTCATAGTTGGATCCAAAAGCACCGCAAAGTACATATAATGGTTGATTTTTTTATATCCCCACAAAATACTGTCATACCTTTAAACGCATCTTTGACACCATTTTATCAAACTTTGGCACAAATTCCCACTCATGTAGATGCTTGTCAATATCAAGTATCTCACTATAAAATAAATGAGCAACATGACTAGATTGGGTTGATACTAGTTCCATTTTCTCCTTAAACTTTTCCAAAAAGTCACAAACTTTTTGACAAACATCAAAGTCGATACGACGGGGTATTGCATTAAGATCACGAGAGAAAGAAGCGTTCTTCATACTATAATTGTAAAACGCATCTTGTAAATCAATGGCGGATTTCAACATATCATATGTTGAATTCCACCTCGTCGGGCATTCCGCAATCAAAAACCTATTTGAGTCACACGTATTCTTAATGCACCCTTTAAACTTCTCAATTCGTTGGCTAGGCATTTATGTACCTTAACCTAGAACCAATGGTCTCAACTTCATTTGGATGCACCTTTAAACCATCTTTCACAACTAAGTTTATAATATGTGCCATACACCTTATATGAAAGTGTTTACCATTATCATACATGCTTGGAAGATGCTCTATCAAATATTTAAGTGCCGTATCGTTTTAAAGTAATGTATCAACCGAAAATGGTCCCATAACATTTATTAATTCCCCCCATCCATTGATGCACTTTAAAAGTACCCTCCCAATGTCTTCGCCCCTATGACTATTAATGCGTTTGAAATTTATGACACGTTTGTGCATAACCCAATCATCATCTATAAAATGTGCCGTTATCACCATATAGTTAATCTTTTGACAAGTAGAAGTCCATGTGTCCGTTGTAAGGTGGATAGTGTGATTCGGGTTGCCTAAAAACTTAACTAGTTTCTCTTTTTCTTCAAGATAAAACTTAGCAACATCCCTAGAGATAGTGTGACGAGATGGCAAATTATATTTGGGTTGCAAGTTCTTTGAATACTTAATGAACGCCGGATGTTCGACAAACTTAAAGGGTAGTTCGGCTAAGACTATAAGTTCAATCAAAGAGCTTTTTATAGCTTTCTCATCATACTTCCAATTTTGCAAAGTTCCAGTACTACATCCCTCACCATCCCTATTGTTGTCTTTCATGAAATTAAGTTTTTTCTGTTTTAATCTTTCCGCATTCATAGGGTTGCCGTCACAGTTTGGGTAATGCAAGTTCATGTTTTTTGTGCCATTCTTAACTGAGTCGGCTCTATAAACTTTAGTACAAAACTTACAATGTGCCATCTTAACCAACGGTCCATTCGGTCCATCCGGTCGTTCCATCTTTGGATCAAAATACTTCCAACAGTCAGCTTTTTCGTTTCCTATTCCTCCACTTGGTTTCCTTTTATGTTTGTTGCCATTATTCTTGTTTTTGTTCTTCTTGTTGTTGTTGTCATCTTTGTTTGTTTCATCACTGTTAAGGTGTATAGTTTGGTCTTAAACATACAAAAGAAAAAAATAAGTATTGTTGTTAACCTACTGTTAAGGTGTGATTCACAAACAAACTTCCATATAACTTATAACCTACTGTGATTCACCATGAAAATGTGGAACTGTGTAAGCAAGTAAACCAAATTCGTGAAGAAAATACAGAGCTTTATGACAAGGTATGTCAACAGCCCTTGCAGAAAAAAAGATAAAATTAAAAACTGAGTGTGTCTCCTACAGACATCTTTCAGTCCACACAGATTACACATATGAAATTATGAAGTATTATTTTGACATCATTATCTAAAAGGTGTTTAACACCACAGGTTTACGGTACAAGGGATGCTGATACAACCAACAGGAATGGCTTTTTAACAAAATCTCTAAGCATAAGAGAGGATCCACATGCCACCATCCATCTTCAACTTTCCCAGCCAGACCAACACGAACCAATTGTAGCACCACGACAATCCCGCCCTATAAATTTGGGGTAATTTAACTTCTAATTCACTATGAGATTTTTTAATCATATCTAAGGGGCCATGAATGAACTACAATTTTCTTAAACAACTTCTGCAGATTACAACTACATTAAAGAGAATATGATGGTTAATCAATTTCTTATCTAAGATAAGCGCATATAGTTTAAAAGTATCTAGTATTAGTCAGTGGTTTCAAGATCAAAGACAATTTATCACGACATCAATTGATTGACAGGATCAAATTCGGTACATAGAAGTGATCAGAAAAACCGACTGCCCATAAAAGGTCAATGGAGCAAATAAATCGAGAGTCAAGAACTGCATGAATCACGTTTTACATTTTATTCTAAACATATTTGTCACTTCAGATTGAGCATTGAGATTAATATACTGACGTCGAACATAAGATTTGTACTTGATTTGCACTTGATTTGCTAAAGTTTATAGAAAGAAATGTATATAAATTATCTGTCTGAACACCAATGCACACTACTAGTAAAAAACAAGCTCACAAGTTACAACAGTAAGAGCCAAGATATGTAATCACAAGACCAGCCACAAGTTGTGAACCTGCAGTTTGGTTGTATAACCTACAGTTAGTCCTAACCAAACAAACATCCATATATTTACCATATATTATAAAGGTCATATAACAACATATGGATGAATCTTATACACATGGACTATAACTTGTATAACAATAGTATATAATTTCTATTCACTTCTATTTTATGTTACTGCTATTGTCTAGTAAAGTGCAGAATTAAAGTATGAAATCCAAGTATATGGCGTCTCGTAAAGTGCAGGATCAAAACATAAAGTATGAAATCCGAGTACATGCAAACTTTTGTAAGTTTGTTATATAAATGAATATATACTACAAATAAAAACACTTACTTCCATTGGAGGTTTTGTGTTACTCAATGTGATGAATATGATTATGATTATTCCAAGTTTCTTGATGATGAGATTCAAGTTCTTGATGAATAGTGTTCTAGGGATTTAGTGAATTTTTAAGAAAAGAGTACTAAAAGTTATTTGATGTGAAGGTAGGAATATGGATAGGGTAATGTTTACTAAAAGTGTCTGGTGGTTTTTCAAATGGGGGGTGTTTGTTTGGTCGGTCAGGGTATTTTGTGGGTTTTTGTCGGTTTTGGACCGAACCGACCCGAGACCGAAAAACTCATAAACATGGAACCAAGACCGGACTGGAATTCCTATGGTCCGGTTCGGTGTGTGTCGGTCCGGTCGGTTTTTACGGTCCGGTCGGGTTTCGAATCTGCCATGCTCAGCCCTATGTGATCTATATCCGCTGCGTAGCTCGTATAATATTAATGTAATATTAGGTTTTATAGACCACGATTTCCAACAGTGGCATCACGAGCCATCTCATATAGCGTAGTAATTACATAAAAAATGTAAAAATATGTAAAAAAATTCGCATATATGAAAATATTTTCTTGCCTTTTATGTGAAAATTATTTTAGAAAATTATTTAGAGAAATAGTACTTGCCTTAATTATGTCACATAAATACGAAAATAAAATATGGACATATTTTACATGATATTTAATTCGCTCATTATGTGGTTATTTGCGTTTTAGATTTAATATATATTGTCGCTTATTTATCTTGTTATAAATTGTCAACTATGGATTACATGCATGTAAACCATGGTTACGAAGCTTATTATATATTATATGCATGCGTAGTCTAACGGTATGCATGAGATCATTACATAAATTAATTGATTAATTGCTAAAGTAGGGAAGACCTTAGTTGAATTGAATGTTTTAATAGCGTAAATGATTCTTGTTTAGTATGATTAATTTTGGTAAATATGGTTTGCATGTTTTATAAATGGCGTTTTTATAATTATGCACAAATTTATTTTCAAAATTAATACGGACTAAAAGTACATGATTAAAATGCTTATTGTATGTATATTTGATACATGCACTTTACTAAATCATGAACTATATACTTAAATTTGTAACAAAAATTTGCAAACGTTCTATAAGGCAGGGGTTTAGTGGTTTCCGCAAGGGAACCCACGACGAAACAACACAAAAAATAAACAAATTTTACATAAACGTTTTAACTATATTTATGGTATGTCGTAATAGTTACTAAAGATGGAATAAATCCTTGTTAGTATCTATCTAAGATTTGATTATATCTCATGGGGATTTAACCTTATCCGTAGTAATGTTACTTATACTTGGAAATATTGTAAACATGGTAACCCTAATTTTATAAATGGCATGTGGTTTATAAAATTATGGGATTTCTATTTATAGAAAATTTTAAAGTGAAAATGGAAATTTTAAAAATTACTAGTGTTATAAGGTTGTATGCATGCTTCCTTATACACAATTTTGGTAACCTTATTTTTATCAAAATATTTATACCCTTAAAATTAAGTCATTTTCCATCCAAGTATGAAATCACTTGAGTTTTTTTTACTCTAAGACAGTCTTAGATGAATTGCAAAACAAGGTAATACAACAATCCCCCGTATGGTCAACTGAGACTGAATAGTTTAGCTAATTTTGTATTGCACGACCTTATATCCAAGTATGGTTTTGTTCAGAACTTTGACCCGAGGCATAAGATGAGGTTAAACATGCTACTTGACATTGTAATTCTGGATTATGATGCCTTGTGCCCCATACAGGCTAAGAGTTGCTCAGGTTGGCAATTATCTCCCGCATATTACCTTTTGAGTTTACCATTTCTAGTAGATCAACTTCATTAATGATAGAACGTCAAGTTGGATCTTAGAACCTTGTAAAAATTAATTGTTTATTCATATAAACATGGGTAGTTAATTTTTAAGGGATGAAATATCAAAAATACTGAAAATGAACTTTACAAGTTCTTTATATGTATTAATGCAACGATACCGTAAACAAAAGTTTGTTCTTACTTATGAAAGACAAACTGTGTCTAATTTTCCTCAGGAAAAGAAAGACTATTTCCTATACTTTTTACTTGTAAAAAAGTTATAATAGGAATGACAAAATTATCCTAAATTCTATTCGAACTCATACCAAACTTACATGTTATGTAAATTTATGTGTTGTGTTCTTGATTTGGGACATCACTCAAGGTTATATTGAGGTTGATGGTCATCATGACAATTTTCATTCATGCAATTTAGTTTTCTCTATCTTGTATCTTGTGTTGTGATTGATCATTATGTTGCACTTCCATGTTTTCGCCTATGACGAGGTATGACAGCATCTGACCTCTATGCATCAAACCTAAAAGCTATTTTAGAAATGAATGTCTAAGTGGAACATTAATTGGACTAGGTCGTGTTCGGGCGTCGTTGCATTTGCTTGTGTGATATTAAGTTTGCTGCTTGAGGTGAGTTCTCGTAGCCTCACTTTTTAAATATTTTCCGTTGAGGTAAAGTGATTCTCAAATGTGTTTTGAACTGTTTTTTCTGAACTGTGCGAAACGTGGTTTTGTTTTTAGGATAATTTACGTGCTTATGACTGCTATGTGAATATTATGTGGTATGATTGTTCCTGCGTGCATCGAGGTGCATGGCAATGTGTGTGATTAGCATGGGATTGCTATATCTGTGTCTAGCTGGTAGGCTTTAGGTGCGTATGACCTCAGGGTTGCGACCCCAAGAGCATTGGTATATGCTGGATTGATGACTAGTGGGGATGCTAGGTCATGGTACATGATTAGCGGGGATGCTAAGTTATGGGTTTGAGTGCTTTTACATATATTCACTGTCATATTGCACAATTGTCCAACTGATTGAGATATTGGCACAATGACTGGGTTTCTTCAAACCTACGAGCTAACCAATATTATTGTTGACATTTTTCGGGTATCATTTTCAGGTGAAGGAAATGATCAGTAGGATTATGATGCGTGTCAGCAGACTTTAAGGATTTGGTTTGAGTTTTGTACTGGATATGAGTACTTTGAGGATTTGGTTTGAGACTAGTATAGACCCCTGCGTGGGCTTATGGTTGTAATAATTGGCGACTATGTGTTGTGTTCTTGTTGGAACTTCACTCAAATATGTATTTGAGGTGAATGATCTCCATGACGTGTTTCATTAATGCATTTTAGTTTTATCTATTATATATCTTGTGTTATGATTGATTATTCTTCGTTGCATACCCGTGTTTCCGCCTATGATGGGGTGTGACATATGTACATTAAGTTCTTTACTTGTGAAAAGACTTATAACGTAAAGTAAAAAGTTATCATGTTATGTCTTCTTGTTAAAGACATGTACATGAAATCATTGACTTGGTCAAAGACTTACAACGAATAGTAATGTATTGGATGTTTATGTCTACGTGTTAGTACATACACATTAAGTCATTGACTTGATCAAAGACTTATAAAATGATGTAATTGGATTTGTAATACTATTGATACCATTACGTTTTAACTTAAGTTGGTATAATAGCCATAAAGTATAAGATCAATCTTATTGGAATACCACATTTTATGGTATGTCCAATAAGGGTAATCAAAGTATATATTGATATTGTTTTGATTCATGATGACCTTAACTTATTTAACTCCTAAAAGAGATCAAAGTTAGATAATTGAGTATGTCATGGATATACCTAATTAGACTCCAACCTAGAAGGTTAATTAAGATAAATGAGATGTATCTCATTGTGTCTTGATTGAAGTTGTAAAATTGGTAAAAATTACTTGGAGATAATTATTGACAAATGCCTAGAACTGTTAAGTGTATCTTGTTGGATACCCAAAGGAAAAGATGGGATACCATTTCTACAACCCACACAAGAACAAAGTTTTTGTTGCTTAACAAGCTGAGTTATTTGAAAATAGTTTCAAATGTACAAGAAGTGAGTGGGAGTCTCACTCTTCTAGAAATAAGTGGTAGTAGTGTAGGTCTTGAATCAATTCAAGAAGAAGATACATAAAGCTTCTAAAAGCACTAGCGAATGTCATACTGAGACATGAAAATGTTAAACCTTAGAATGATGTTACTCACATTCATAGATCCGCAAGGATACCTCATGATATGTTTCCATATCAACGGTGAGGATTATGAGTTAGAGGATCATGGTGAACCTGCTAACCATAGGAGATGCATTATTAGATCTTGGATTTAATGAATGACTTAAAGACTATGAATGAAGAGATGCTGTCCAAAAAGAGATAATCATATTCTTGGAATTTGTTTAATCTTTAACCTATCGATTTGATGATGAGGTTTAAATGAGCTTCTTTTTAGAGAAAAGACTCATAAGGACAATATTTGTATACATATTTATTGCACGTCAAATGACATAAGTGTTTACTCAAGTAATTAATTATGATTAAAACCTCCTCATTTACGAACTTTAAATATATAAAGATGATTTGATTGTCATACTTGTTTTCTTGGAAATAAATATGACAAATTAGATTTCAAGAACTCTTTATTAATTAATTACTTTACGAGGATGATATGTAATCAAATAAGGTTTTGTGAATCCAATATAATCTTTTGAAAGTATACAAAAATGCTAGTATCCAAGAATAGATTGAAAACATGCATCTAATGAGCAGAATCTTATGTTTAATTGTTAAATAAATCACTTGTTAGATTTGATTTTATTTATAAGTAAGATATCTTGTGAGTACATCTCAAAGCTAGTGGGAGTAAATTTTGTTTTTACTTTTCTAAAATAGATTATGTTATTGAACATAATTAGAAACAATTTATTTTTCTAAGATTTTATCACTTAAATTGAAATAGAGTTTCTTGTAAGTATTTTAGAAGATGAAACATGTAACCTTGGAATAATATGTTTGATACATTAAACATATGTGGTGAATTAAGTCCGAGTACAATATGAGATATCATTGAGTGAAACTCAAATGATCTATCTCACTTGGTGAGATTGAACACATGAATCAAGGCCTTAAGTCCCACTAAAGGATTCATTATGTACTTCATATTGTGTATGGGATAAGTTTTATCATTTGCATGAGTGATAAATGATTTGAAAACATTGGAATCTAATTGAAATAAAAGGAAAATCTAATTGAAAGATATTAGAAAGAAAATCTAATTAAAAGATATTAGAGGAACATTCTGATTAATGTTTAAATTAGGAATTATTCACTTGATTTTAATAATGAAGTAACTATGGATATTCATTGTGATAAATCTATAGTAAGTTAAGAATCATTATGGATCAACAAAACCCTTGCGGTTTGTTGTGATACCCAAACATTATTAAAGAAGTGTTTAGAATTTACGGTGGTTTAGCTTAGTGTTGTTTGTATACACTAGTGCTTGTTTTAATTGAGATGATACTCAATCTTTGTAGAAGCAAGTTTTGCTGGCTACATATGCTTGGTTTAAAAGCATAGTTGCATAATACTATATTAAAAGAATTAGAATAATTTACAGTTTGAAAAACTATTAAGATGACCGTCTCCATTAGAATGTTTTGTATATGTCATACATCTTATGGAAAGTAATGTGACTAGACTCATAAGTGAGTGCCACTTACAAAATAACAATCATCATAATTATTCAAAGAACTTCACTATTTATAAATTTTTGAAATAAGTATTCTTAAAGTCTCACAAGATCATGACCTAGTTGACTTGTTCATGAAATTTGACTTGTCATGTACTAATCGCGTACCCTTTAACCATAATTGTGATTGTTGTGCGATAAGAAACATTAGTAACTTAACTAGGACCCACTCGTGCACTAATTTATTCTGGTATTTAGATAATTGGAAATATGTACAAGCAAGATTCCCTCTGTACTAAAAAATGAATTGATATACGTGGTATGATTATTTTCATTTATACTACTGTGTTCTATATTTGCATGTTTAAATCCTTGAATAAATTTATTTATTCTAAACTATGTCCATTACGAGTTAACGATATAGGAATATTGTTAATTCAAGGTAAATGTGAGTGACTGGTTGTAATTCATATTTAACATTGTATCTGAAACAAAGGGATATGACTAACGGAAACCATTAAAGGCTGAGTTGTTTACCGAAACTGTATACTCAGGTATTTATGGGAGCATTGATGATGTTGCTAGACTATTTGTCAATGTTAGTATGTTATATGATATGAACAAGACATTTATGACATTCGCAAGTGGGAGCTCTATGACATTCGCTAAGTGGGAGAGATATTTAGGTTTGCTGCTTCCAAGAACTGTCATACAAGAACTATTCTATATGGTTGGCGCACATACATAAGCCTGCTGAGCTTGTGGGGTTCACACACGTTATACACATAGATATCATTCTATTGGTATATATATAATAATATAAGCGTATATTTATTATATTTGTATTAATACTCGATTGATGTATATAATAATATAAGTGTATATTTATTATGTATATTAGTATTCCAACGATAACTAACAGTCGTTAAGTAGTTCGTTTACGAATAATTAAATATAAGGCTTTTTAATTAATGGGTAATTAAATGTAATTAACCATAAATAATTAAGAAAGTCAAAAAGTCAACACCAAGGGTGTAAAAGTGACTTAGGGTGGCCGGTTAGAAGAAAGGAAAAAGGAAAGACCAAAAGTGTCAAGATTAGGTAGCTTTTTCCCAAAGCTATGTAACCCTAATCCTAACACTATAAATAGAGGATCCCTAGACCTCATAATTTATCCCCAATCCCTTCTTTTTTCTCTCTTTTAGATCGAACCAAACAAATACCCTTTTAGGGATTTTGGTTTCTTCGATTCTCTTGACGTATTCTTGATCGTGGTTCGTGGAACTAACATTCGGGTGATATTGGTTGATGTGTAGTGTATGAACACGTGGAGGTTACTTACTTTAGTAACTTAAGTGTTTTCGGTTTAGCATGTACTACACACATGCCTGTACTCGAAGAAGTTTCCGGATCTTCACGTAGCTTGGTTGCTATTCGGTATGTTTTCTGTTTATATTTTATGTTAATTATAATTGCTATATGAATTAGATCCGCTGAGTAGCTTGTGGAATATTATGTGTAATATTATTTGTTATTAGATAACAATTTCCAACAGTGGCACCACGAGCCAGTCAATATAGCTTTATAATTACATAAAAACGGAAAAAGATGTAAAAACGCATATTTGGTAAATATTTCTTACCTTTTATGTGAAAACTATTTTAGGAATTTATTTAGTGAAATCTATTCCTCCTAAAGATCATATAAAATATAAAAATTAAATATGCTACATATTTTGTGAATATTTTTTCCTTTTATGTGATATCTTTTTTTAGAAAATTATTTTATAAAATATTTTGTCCTAAATATCACACAAGTATGGAAAATAAATATTTACTTGCCTTTTTTTGTGAAATCTTATTTAGGAAATTATTTAGTGAAATATATTGTCCTAAATATCACCTAAAATAAGAAAACAAAATATAGAAAGTTTTTACATTATTTAATATATATATTGTTACTTATTTACCTTGTAATAAATTGTCAACCATGGATTACGTGCATGTAAACCATGGTTATTAAGCTTAATATATATGTTAAATGGCATGTGTGTTATATGGTATGCATGAAATCATTACGTGAATTAATTGATTAATTGCAAAAGATGAGAAGACTTTTGTTAAATTATTATTTTAATTGCGTAACTGATTCTAGTTTAGTATGATTAATTTTGCTTAATATGTTTTGCATGTTTTATAATTATGCAAAAATGATTTTCAAAATTAATATGGACTAAAAGTACATGATTAAAATGCTTATTGTATTATATATTGATATATACACTTTGCTAAATCATGGGCTATATACGTAAATTTGTTAAATCTTGCAAACATTCTATAACGCATAGGTTTAGTGGTTTCCGCAAGGGAACCCGTGACGGAACAACGCAAGAATAAACATTTTTAGATAAACGTTTTAACAATATTTATGGTATGTCGTAATAATTACTGAAGATGGGATAAATCTTGTTTGGTATCTATCTAGGATTTGATTATATCCCATGGGGATTTAACCTTATCCGTAGTAATATTACTTATGCATAGAAATAGTGTAAACATGGTAACCTTAATTTTATAAATGGCATGTGGTTTATAAAATTATGAGATTCCTTTTTATAGAAAGTTTTTAAAACAAAATAAAAAATGTTTTAAAATAACTAGTGTTATAAGGTTGTATGCATGCTTCCTTATACACATTTTTGGTAACCTTGTTTTTATTAAAATATTTATACCTTTAAAATTAAGTCATTTGCCATTCACTTGAGTTTGTTTTTTACTCTAAGACATTCTTAGATGAATTGCAAAACAAGGTAATATAAAAGGACTTCAAAGGGACCTCTTTATTGCATGAATTTAATCATG